>JACEIK010003829.1:54645-66219 GCA_018107945.1 Datura stramonium | reverse complement strand
ACAAGAATTGGTAGAAGAGAAGATGAAATTGATGAACCCTAGGTGAGTTCTCCCACTTCTCCCTTCACTCCTTGGCAGTTTTTCAAAAATAAATTGTGACAAAATGTTTTTAGGAGCTAAGGGTTTAATTTATAGTAATTAGGGAATGTGCCAATTTTTTCCTGTCATGGAATGGCTCCGTGGCACGGAGGTGGATGCGCCAATTTGCCTCCTGGACACAGAGGTAACACGAATGCACACTGGAAATCGTCTTAGAATGACATTAGGCCGAGGCATGGCGCAATGGCCAACGTGGCACGACGCATGTGCTGTGCGATGGCCTTCGTGACACGGCCTTGGCGTGCTGCAGTGCCCAGCGTGGCACGACTTTGGCGCGCAGGTGCCCTGAAGTTACTTCCTTCTTCGCGCATCGAATGGCGTGGCACGGCGCTGGGCGCGGCACATGCACAGCGTGGCACGCTACCTGGCGCGGCCAGCCTTGCCATGGTATGCTTCCTTGCCGACTTTTGCAATTTGCCTTCAATTCCATTCCTCCCACTACACCCATCATTATTTAGTCCCTCAAATGCATTTTTTTACCTACAAAACAAGGACTAATCATGTTGGTTAGTACATATCCAAATTTACATAGAAATACATGAGAATGCATATAATTAAGTCGATAAACAAGACAAAACTAAGTTATAAAGCATCACTTAGGCATGCTATTTTGCCCTAGATCACATACCACAATAGAGCTTATGTGGTCCCAACTATCACACTCAAGTGGATAGAGCCGTCCAAAGCCTTGCCAGGTCTAGGGACAATACCATGATATCGATATCAAGCTCATGGGCCAATAGGGGTGGGGATAGCACTCAAGGGAGGTCCCGAAGTAATGTAAATAAGTATAAACCTACATTGGCGCGTAGTTCTGAGGCATCGAGTGATCGACCTTAGCCTAGTCGGTGCAGGACACTACTCCCAAAATTATGCATATGCTCTACATCGTTTTTTAATGAAGCTCAACATCCTCTATTGACGAAGCTCAATCATCAATACATCTCAAATATGAAATCATGCATATGAGAAGCTTTAACTTAAACCATACCACAAGCTAAAAGATAATTGGGAGTCTTCGCTCTAAAACCTTGTGGTAAGCTTAATTCGGGAAGTCATAAATTATACTTTGAACATGTAGGCATTTCCCAAAAGCTTTATCATGCTTGAAAATACTCAATTCACATCGAAAATATGATTATAAACATGGGTATCTTAAAAACATGCTTTTCATCGTAATATCTCATCATAATCATACATTCATCTCAAATCTCATCTTTCATGAACTTCTAATCAATGGGATTTTTAATTCATAAAAGTAGAAACATAATTTTAATTGAAAATGATATAAAAGTTGCCCATTCTTCATAATTCAATAGTAGAAACATATTTAAATCGTACCCATATAGAGAAATTAGGAATATCATGCATTGGGTTAAAACCCCATAGATTAAACATAGGAAATTCAGGATTTAGAGAGGGACTGGGCATGGGTGTGGAAGAATTCACCCATTCATAACCTTACATACCTATTGGTAGTTGATTGTTACACTTCTTTAAATGCCCAATAGGAATTGAAGAGAAATTGAAGAACACTAAGCTTGATCACCCTCTCTCACCTTCTACCTTGCATGCATGATTGAATATAGCCTAAAATGAACTTAACCCCTTTAAAAGTCATCATTCATAATTTAAAACAGCATAGTTTAGGCCTTAGGATCTTAGGAATTACAAAAAAGCTCCTACTAAATTCGCAAAAAATAACTGTCAGCGGGTCCCAACGAGGGACCTAACGACTCATCATCATGGGCCACGACTCGTGGAGTCGACTATCAGGTACACTGCTCCTCTCATCATCTGGGCTTGTCATGGGTAACATCATGATCTTTTACAGTTGACCATGAGTCGTGTTCACCACCCGTCATGTACACAGCCTTAGCACCAAATAATTCTTCAACTAGCTAACCACGACTCTCCCCAAGAATCGTGGTGACTAACCACGACTCGTGGGATCCTTTTGTTAAGTACACTACCCTCTTCCTTCTCTTTTCTCACTCATCACTCCCCACGACTTATCTAACGAGTCATAGGGCATGAGCATGACTCGTTGTTATGCCCGTAGGGATCCCATTTCCCAAACTTCAACTCATCATCTGGGCGTCACCACGAGTCACATCACAACTCGTGGTCTACTCCCATGGGTCACTTCACGACCCATCCTATGTCTGGTGCCAGTTTTTAAGTGTTTCTCCGTTTCAACTCCCGGGTTTAATGTTTGGGCTCCCGGGGTATAAAACTTGGTAATCAGGTGAAGCTTAGCATAATTTTTCACCCGCATACAGATGTCACGCTCCGAATATAGGCTCAGATTGAGACACAGGACAAGGAACCCCGAGAGGCTCCATGTTGACCCATGGAATGAACATAACTTCTAACTCAATCAATAAAAGCGGAAGATCAATAATAATAAACATAGGGGAAATCTAAATATAACATAACATTAGAATACATACGTGAATCTGAAGCTGATTACAATCTATGTCTAAAAAGCCTCTACTTTTGATGAGTTGATGGGCAAAGACCCCAACTAACTCTCTAAGTCTGAAAACTGAAAATATAAAGATAACTAATAAGGAATGGTCCTCAGGAGATGAGGACTCACCAATTAAGACTAGATATGATACTCTGGAAGGCTGGCTAGCAATGAGACTGAGTGTAAATCTAGGAGCCTGTATCATGAAACGATACAACATAGAGTATGCAGTCAGTACGTGAAATGTACCGAGTATGGAAGGTAAGTTAAACCGCTTAAGTAAGTAAAATCATTAAATCCTGAATATATAAAAGATAATAAAGAAAAGATTCTGAGAGTAGGGCTTGCATGCTATTCTCTGAAATCATGATCTAAATATATCTGAACATCATAACTGAATCTAATGACCCAAAGCTAAAAACTAATAATCATAAGTAAAACTAAACATTGGGTCAAACCTGCTGAAAACATAATATCATGATTGATGTATATACATAACTGAAATCATGACGAACAATGGGAGACTCATCATATAACCGACAATACCATGATAGAGCTTACGTTTTCCCAATAATCACACTCATGTGGGCAGAGCCGTCCAAAGCTTTGCCAGTGCTAAGGACGCTATCATGATATCGATATCAAGATGAAGGCCCCTTGGGGTAGTGATCTTGGGTTTGTCAATTTATTTAATTACATTCTCATGTGATTTTGAATACTTTTGTGTATGAACTAATAAACATGATTAGCCTTTATTTTGTAGGTGTAAAATTCTTAGGAGGGATAAATATGATGTTAATGCACAAGAAGGAAGTTGGAAAAGAATTTCAAGGAAGATTGCATGAAGTAGCAAAGTACAGGGGTTGCCTAGGTCACTAGCATGCCACGCTAGGCCATTGGCGCGCCCAATGCCTTGTCACGCAGGCAGGAGTGCGCGTGAGATGCTTCCAGAAAGTGCGCTTGCATGTTGGTGCCATGCCACACCAAGCCTTGATGCAAGCCACAGTTCGTGTCATGCCATGCACCGCGTGCGAGAAGGAGCGTGCCACGCCAGGCGACGTGTAAGGCCCTCACATAAGAATTGCTGATGTCATCCATCCAGTGGGCATGCCCGACCAATCCGTGTCACGTGATCAAACTGCCGCGATGGGCAGCGTGGCACGGAGCTGGTCCATGGCGAGCCGAAAGTTGTATTTTTTCACTTAGTATAAATTAAACACTTAGCTCCTAAAATCATTCATCACGAAATATTTTGGGAAGAACGGAATGGAGTGAAAGAAGAAGCAAAGAACTTGACCTAGGGTTCGTTATTTTTCATTCTGTTTTAATTACTCTTGTACGTACATTACTTTAATTATGTTTTTGAGTAATTGTACGAACNGTACATTACTTTAATTATGTTTTTGAGTAATTGTACGAACATGAGTAGCTAAAATCCTTCCTCTAGGGTTGAGGCTACATGATATAAATGTAAATGCATGAATTCATCTTTGGTTCGAGTTTTCATTGTTGTTTTGTCTTGCATTCTTAATTATTGATGTTTTTATGCTTGATCACCATGAAAAAAAACTTGTTATTCTTAGTTAAAATCTCGAAAGAGCAACCCTAGGTTAGAACACAAGAATGTAAGGAGCAAATTCTTGTCTTTACGATAGAATTCGCGGTTAGGATAGAAACTATACCTAATTTTCCTTGCTTGGTTAATAAAACGGGATGATAGCTAGACACCAACTTAGAATTGTCACATCATCACTCGTAGAAGTAGTGGTGAAGCTAGTCAGTTTAAATGATTAGAGGTACGGAAGTCCATAATCAAGGGAATAAATCCCGTAAACCACATCCACGTAGTGAAATTGCTCACGAATTAGAACGTCACATCCTCGCTCAACGATGTAGGTGTGAGACTAGTTTGTTGTGTTTAGACGCTCGAAAGACCATGAAAATTGCATTTTAACTCTGTGAGACAACAACTGAAGTTTTCATACTTTAACCATTGGGAATTGTAGCATGCCATGATTATCAAGCCTTAACTCTAGTTGCTTCTTGTATTGTTTCCCAATTATCTTGTGATCACCCTAGATTTAATTATAATTATCAAAAATCTCTTTAATCAACACTTGTGAAGGTCAACTTAACACTTGAACTTTAATATTCGCTGAATCCATCTAGTCCCTGTGGGTTCGACATCTGGATCTTAAAAGGGCCATTGTATTACTTGTACGACCGTGTGCGCTTGCGCATGCACTGGGCGCAAATAAGTTTTTGGCGCCACTGCTGGGGACTGGCAGCATTTAGTGAATTTTTAGTTTTTGTGTGATTTTTATTTTCCTTAAATGTTGAAAAACTTAGTCATAGTTTGTTATATTGTAGGTAATAGGTTGTCCTTGAAAAACTGGCAAGGAATAGAGAGTTGGTGGAACCTTTGTTGGAACCTAAATGCCAACTACATTTGCTTAGGAGAGAAGCTCTAGAGCGAAAGTTGAAAAGGTTACAAGAGAAGTTACAAAAACATTCACCAGCTGGGCAAGTAGAGTTTTTGCCTAATAAGATGGCAGCCCAACCAGTTCGAGAAGTGGCAATCCCACTAGCAACGAATGTGACCTCTAGTATCCACAAACTGAAGCCTGGAGGAAACTTTTAGTTGAAACAGAACATGGTGCAACTGTTATATTCTAGTGGCCAGTTCACCAGGATGACTCATGAGGACCCACAACAGCACTTACAGAATTTCCTGGAGATTAGTGACATTTTTGTCCCACCAGAGTGTCAATAGATTATGTCCGACTCACACTTTTCCCATTTTCATTATTGGGAGAGGCAAAAAGGTGGTTAAATTCTGAGCCACCGAATTCCATTACTTCTTGGGATGACCTAGCAAGGAAGTTCCTCATCAGATTCTTCCCTTCAGGCAAGACTGCCAAGCTCAGGAGTGAAACATTAAGGTTCAAGTAGACGCCGGAGGAAAACCTATATTTGGCTTGGGAGAGATTCAAGTCATTGTTGAGAGACTGGCCCCGTCATTAGTAGTCCAATGAGGTGTTAGCCCATACATTTGTAGAGAGTCTAGACCTACATACAAAAATCCTATTAGACTCTGCATCGGGTGGGAAAGCACTGGAGAAGACATATGATGAGTTGTACAGTCCATTAAATAGAATTGCTCAAGGAAACCCAGAGTGTCATAGTGAATCATCAAGAGGGGAAGGAAAGAGAGCAGCAGGACCGATAAAGTGGATAGTGTCAATGCTTTGGCAGCACAACTAGCGTCATTGCAACACCAGATGATGACTCAATTCAACAAACTGAGTATGAACCAACCGCAGGGACAGGTGAATGCAATTCATCAGGCTGTTAGCTAGTGTGAAATTTGTGGTAATAATGGGCACATTGCAGAATCTTGCAGGGCAAATCCAGAATCTATCAACTTTGCAGGAAATGCTTAGAGAAATAATCAGACTTGTGGGAACACCTACAATAAAAGTTGGCAGAGTCACCCAAATTTTTCTTGGGGTCGCAATCAGAGTCAGAGCTATCAACAACCTCAGCAGCAGTATCAGAAACAGAATAGGAAGAACAATGGCCAGTCAAGTAGCAGCAACATTGAGGAGATGTTGTCGAAAATTATGGCTACTTAGACCCAATTGGCAGAGAATCAGGTAAGGATGGCTTCAGATTTGAAAAAACAACAGATGACCACCCGCAATCTAGAGAAGAGTATGGGCCAACAAGCAACTGCTCAGCACACCAGACCTTAGGGAGGGTTAACCAGTGACGCAGATACAAACCCCCGACAGGTCAATGCCATTAGTCTAAGGAGTGGCAAGCAATTGGCTGATGCACCACCAAATGAAAAGAGAAATGAGGTGCAACCAGGGTTGGTTAGACAGGGTCCATTCACTGACAAGGGAGATAACTAGAGTTCTGCAAAACACAACACACAATCATCATTGAAGCCAGCATAAAGACCATCACCACCATTCCCGCAAAGGCTCAAGAAGAACAAGAAGGAAGAATTCTTTAAAAAGTTCTTTAATATTTTCAAAGAATATCCCATCAATTTTCCCTTACTTGATGTTTTGCAGGGAATGCCAAAGTATGCTAAGTACTTGAAAGATGTGGTGGCCAACAAAGTTAGGTTGGTGCATGTCTAGACGGTGGCACTTACTGAGGAGTGCAACTACAGGGTGATGAGCAAAATGCCAGAAAAGCTCAAGGACCCACAGAGTTTCATCCTCCCCCCACAAATTGGTGAAGCTGAAGTTATAAGGGCTCTTTGTGACTTAGGGCTGTAGTAAATCTAATGCCCCCATCTCTGTTTAACTTCCCGGGGTTGGGTCAGTCGAGGCCCACATGAGTAATGTTGCAGCTGGCAGACAAGTCCACAGTGGCACCAGAGGGAATAATTGAGGACCTTCTCATTAAAGTGGGTAAGTTCATTATACCCGCTGATTTCATCATTCTTGACTTTAAAGTTGATGATAAGGTATCCCTGATCTTGGGACGGCCATTCTTGGCTATTGGAGGAGCCATCATAAATGTAAGAGCAAGTACCCTTAAAATGAGGGTCAATGATGAAGAAGAGCTCTTTAGAGTCTACCAAGAGATCAGCCCACTGACACAGTATAGAGATCTTTGTAAGATCAGTGTGTTGACAAATGCTAAGTTTGGGGTGGTAGATTCCATGGGTTCACTACTACAGGACATGATGACATTTCAGCCCGAGTCTGATGGAAGGCTAAAATTAAATAAGAAGATGGAAGAAAAAAGGGATAAATTTGAGGTTGTTCCCTCTAAAAACAAAAAGAGAAGAAGATGGTTCTCGAAAGGGAACATTGGAGGAAATGGGGTCCTACCATTTCAGGCCAAAGAAGTTGGACCTTGATCTAAAGAATCATGAAACCCCTCCAGCAAAACCGTCAATTGAAGTACCACCAGTCTTGGACCTTAAAACTCTACCTCTATATTTGAAAAATGCATTTTTGGGGCAGAATAACACCTTGCTAGTGATTATTATTGTAGACCTTGTAGAGTGGAAAGTTGAGGCCTTGGTGTCAGTATTGAGAAGATACAAAAAGGCAATTGGTTGGAACATTGCTGATATCATCGGTATCCCTCAAGGAATATGAACCCATAAAATTTAGTTTGAGCCAAACTGTGTACCAAGTATAAAGAACTAGTGATGACTGAATCCACCTATGCAAGAGGTGGTGAAGAAAGAGACTATTAAATGGCTAGATGCTGGTGTAGTTTACCCCATTGCTGATAGAAGTGAGTAAGTTCGATTGTAGTGTGTACCAAAAAAAGGCGGAATCACAATGGTGCCAAATAAGGAAAATGAGCTAGTACCGAAAAGGACAATTACAGGTTGGCATTTTTGCATGGACTTCTGAAAACATAATCATTGGACACATAAGGGCCATTTCTTGATGCTTTTCATGGATTAGATGCTCGACGGGTTGGTAGGCAGAGGATGGTACTATTTTCTTGATGAGTATTCAGGGTATAATCAGATCTTCATAGCCATGGAGGACCAAGAGAAAACCACCTTCACTTGTCCTTATGGACTTTACTTTCAGGAGGATTCCCTTTGGGTTGTGTAATGCACCGTCCACATTTCATCACTGCATGATATCCACTTTTTCAAACATGGTGGAGGACACCATCAAAGTGTTTATGGATGACTTCTCGGTTATGGGGGATTCCTTTGAAGACTGCCTTGAGCATTTAAGTAAAGTCCTGAGTAGGTACGAAGAAACCAATCTGGTCCTCAATTTGGAAAAATGTCATTTTATGGTCAAAGAGGAGATTGTTCTAGTCCATATAATTTCAGGAAAAGGGATAGAGGTAGAAAAAGCTAAATCAAGGTGATAGATAGGTTTCCACCATCTATTTTTTGGGGAATGCAAGGTTCTATAGGAGGTTCATCAAGGATTTCTCAAAGATTACACAACTATTATGCAAGCTACTTGAGAAGGAGTGATGTTCGTGTTTGATGAAGCATGTCTGAAAGTTTTCGAATGCACGAAGAAGAGACTCACCTCAACCCCCATTATAGTAGCCCCAAACTGGTCTCTTCATTTCAGGTAATGTGTGATTCCAGTGGCGGTTCCCTAGGTGTTACCTAGGGCCAAAGGAAAGTAAAGATATTTCACCTAATATATTATGCTAGTAAGACACTTAATGTAGCTCAGAAGAATTATACCGTGACTGAACAGGAGGTGCGGGCAGTAGTCTTTGAATTAAAAAGTTTCGAGCATACTTGCTTGAGACTAAGGTGATTATTCATACGGACCATGCAACACTGCGGTATCTGATGTCAAAGAAGGATGCTAAACCCAGGCTAATCAGATGGGTGTTATTCTTACAAGAATTTGATTTCGAGGAAAAGGACCGAAAGGGTATCGAAAACCAAGTGGCTGATGACTTATCTAGATTGGAAGTAAAGGAAAGATTGAAAGATGAGATCTATATTGATGATTCTTTCCCAAATGAGCAGTTGTTTGCTGCATCCCAAAATTTGATCCCATGGTTTGTCAACTATATAAATTATTTGGTGAGTGACATAATTTTGGCAGATATAACTTTGCAGCAAAGGAAGAAGTTCCTATTTGACGCGTGGATGTTCTATTGGAACAAGCCATATTTGTTTCGTATTTATGCAGATGGGCTAATTTCTAGATATGTTCTAGAGGTTGAGATGCTGAGCATACTTGAGGCCTGCCACTCATCTCCGGTTGAAGGCCTGCCACTCATCTCCGGTTGGGGGTAATCATAGTGATATCTGGAATGCACACAAAATTCTACAGTGCGGGTACTAATGGCCCACAATCCATCAAGATGCTTATGATTTTTCCTAGTCCTGTGATCAATGCAAAAGACAAGGCGGTATCAGTTGTAAGAACTATCTACCATTTACCCCCATTTTGGAAGTAGAGCTGTTCGATGTATAGGTTATTTATTTTATGGGCCCATTTGTGAGCTCGTATGGTATGAAGTATATTTTGGTGGATGTGGATTATGTATCCAAGTGGATGGAAGCCATTGCACTCCCTATCAATGAAGGGAAAAGTGTCACAACATTTCTGCAAAAACACATATTTGCCAGATTCGATACTCCTAGAGCCATCATCAATGATGGTGGATCGCACTTTTGTAATCACCTCTTGAGATCTCTAATTTAGAAATATGGTGTAAAGAATAAGGTGGCAACACCTTATCATCCTCAGTTAAGCAGACAACTGGAGGTTTTTAGCAGGGAGATCAAGATGATCTTGACTAAAATAGTGAATACCAACCGGATGGACTGGTCTAGAAAGCTGGATGATGCACTTTGGGCATATCAGACAACTTATGAAACCCCTATTGGAACCTCACCATATCAGTTGGTGTATGGAAAGTAATTCCATTTGTCAATGGAGCTGGAACATATGGCATTCTGGTCACTAAAGAAGCTGAACCTTGACTAGAGTGAAGCATCCAAGCTAAGCTAGATCCGTTAAATGAGTTTGATGAATTCTGACACTGAGCTTATGAGAGTGCAACAATATATAAGGAGAGAATAAAGATCTATCACATTCGAAAGATTATAAAGGGAGATTTTAATGTTGGTGATTTGGTACTGCTGTTTAAATCTAGGCTCCCCTTGCATCCAGGAAAATTAAAGTCTAGATGGATAGGACCACATAGAGTGGTGGAGGTATTCCTATATGGTGCCATTGAACTAATGAACAAAGATGGCAAGAAGTTTAAGGTAAATGGTCAGAGAGTAAAGCTTTAGCCGGGAAACACTGATGATGTGAAGGGAATCGAGTCGGTGTATCTTGACGAGGACTGAATAGTAAAAAGACTTGCATCGTGCCACGACATTAAATCAGGCGCTGCATGGGAGGCAATCGATGAATAGTCTGTGAAGTCTGTGTAGCTGATGGGAACACTTAGAGAACCACAACTATGCCCTCTCTTTGTTTTTATTTGTTTTCTTTGGGGACAAATCATGTTTTTAAGAAAGGGGGGGGGGTATTTCTCTTTTGGATTTTGGTTCATCCGAGTATTTTTGTTACCGTGTTTCTTTTCCCTTATACATACTATCTAGTACAACCGGCATGTTTTGAATGTTTTATTTTTTCTTAACTAGAAGTAGCTTAGAAGTACTTAACAACCAATAAATGTACATGTTTTTGATTTTTTGAAATTGTTGAAAAAATGACCCTTTTTAAAATTTTTGTTCTATAGTTAGTTGTGTATGTAACTGTGAAGCATGACTATTGTAGATCTTTTTATGGCATTTAAGTGATTAACATGATTTACTATAGCTTAGCTGCGCATAAACCGGATAGGTAGTGTGTGATGCAAACCTGTACCAATTGTGAGTGAGTTCTTACCTAGTTCAATACCGTGTGGGTAATCTTGAACTTTCCTGTTTAGTCTTTGCTTAGGTTATGAGATAGTTAGTTAGGAAAGAATCATAGGCCGTTTTTGAACTAGCTCACTTTTAGCCTAAATTTCCCTACCAAATGAATGAGTATCCCTTGATCCAAATGTTTGAGCCTTAATTGACCATTTTTCTTTTATTAGCCCATTCACTTTCCCACTTGTTTATAATGAACATGTTTTGGTCCTGGTCCCTCCTTTGATATTGTGAACCTCAACTCAGGAAAAATGCCTAAGTTGAGGGTGGCTATTTTAGTGGAGCATAAGCTATGTGGGGGAAATAAAAGGAGGAAACATTAATCAATGAAAAGTGGGTGCGGTGCGAAAAAAAAGAAAAAAAAATCTTGAAAAAAAGGGGAAAGGTCAAAAGTGAAGCCAAAGTTGTGTTGTGCCAAGGAGGGTTAGTCACTATTACCATATCTACCATACCCAACCTGAAGCCTACATTACAAGCCAATAAAAGTCATATTGTGATCCTAACCTGACTGTCTGATAGACTAGAGTAGAGAAAATAAGGGCAAGCCTATGGTATTAGCTGTGCAGTATTTGGAACTTCTTTGTGAGAGTGAGAG
>JACEIK010003829.1:22635-42779 GCA_018107945.1 Datura stramonium | reverse complement strand
AATTTACATGAGAATGTACACAATTTATTAGACAAACAAGACAAAAGTTATACATTTGAGTATCGATTTGGCATATAAATATGCCCCTTATCAGGTATTGTTAGATTTATCATAATATTGCTTAATTAGTGTAAATCTGTTGAATTCTCTTCAAATTATAAATGATTGTCCATAGTTGCAAATATGGATTTGGTTTTCTTACTTTATTTTGTCCTGAAAAAGAGGAAGTAAGTATTAGGGGAGAATTTGATAGTGGGAATGGATGTGATTGTGTGGGTATTGGGCTAGAAATAGACAAACCCATATTAATAATCCTAATTAGTAGTTGATGGCTAGAAATGGCTCATCTACTAACCCAAACTATATTGGGCTAATCGAATTGTGTCTTTAGGTTCGAAAGGACTCGAAAAAAAGGTGCCCAAGAGGTTGAAAAACATCGGGTGTCATCTTGTCCAAAGTTATTTACACTTATTTGCAATAGTTTTATGATCTAGCATATCCTAATCCGATTAATACCCCATCTACACCACACTCTAGTCTTCACTCATCTTTGTCTCTCAATTTTGGTTATTTTCTTATTTTAACTAGCTGAGTTAGAATCCACAATATTATTGATTTCATTTTTCCCCAAAAATATACTATTTTATTCACCTTGATTTGGTGCGAATTAATTCAAATTTCATAAATAATGTTTGTGCAAATTATTTACTAGTCTCTATGGGATTCAACCACAAAATACGTCGAAAATATTTGTTTTGAGCAACGATCATTTACGCTCTCTTAATTTTCCAACAACCCATATTCCCAACCTAAACTCCATTAATAACCACCTCCCTCTTTCCCAATCACTTTCATCTCTTTTACCATTAAAATACCTCTCTCCATTACCCCTCTCACCCTATTTGAATTTCCTTAAATTTGAACATCTATTGTTGCGCCAAGTGCAAGGCTCCTATCTCTACTCACTCGCACTTCTCAATTTGGTATGTCCCTCCTAGTTTTTGCTTTAATTAGGAATGTAAATATAGCATCTTGCATAATGAGGATCTTTTCTTTCTCTTTGTTTTCTTTATTGTTAAATGTTAATATAGTGGGTTTGTTGGTGATGCTATACTAGGTTTCTTAGGTTGCTATGAGTATTTTAGTTGCTATGTGGGCTTGGTGATGTGTGGTATGTTTTTTTTTGGGGGGTGGGGGNGGTGGGTGAACTCTGAGTAACCCCAGTTGCTTCGTATTCACGATTTGCTCAATGATAGACAGGGTGACGACTTTCTTAAGGGCAAGTGGCATGGTCATTTTGGCTTGTAACTATTAGTGTGAAGGTTTGTGAGGTGAGATGAGAAGAAAACCATTGCTTATTGACTATTGATTATCGATTCAGCTGAATGAGGTACAACCCACTGGTGACACTTCGGGTATGTCCGACAAATCACCGGTGACACCATGGGTTTGAATGCGGGGTTATAGGGGTCTATTTGGAATCCGCGTTTCATTAGTGCTTCACGATTCAAGAGTGGAGATTCACCAATGCGGCGCCAGTGGTTACTTCCTATGCTTAGCTTACTGTTCAATGACAGTAGTTCATCGACGCTCTGTAGATTATGACCTATGGTTCGCCGATGTTCTGCCATTATTACCAGGGATCACAATTTCTATACTCCTACTTGGATATCATTCAATTTTTCCAAACTTTTTGATTGTACTCCTTTTAAACTATTGTATAATACTAACCTTATTATGCAACATCATGTCCACTTCCAGGAGGAATAGCAACGGGACAGCACCAATGACCAATTCCACCACACAGAACCTACATGATGATGAAGCCCAGTGTATTGCACATATTCTCTTTGGGTTGGACAGAATGGAAGAGTATTATGTCTTTCAAGGAAAAGAGATATCCATGCAGAAACTCAATCTGAAATAGAGTCCTTCAAAAATGATTTCCTCTATATTTACTATCAGAAAGGCATGCGGGATTGGGGTCCATTCACTATACCCGTAGACCCATCCTTCCCCTAGTTGGTGTGGGAGTTCTACGCTTCATATAAGGTGCGGCAAAGCATATTGAGACATAAAGGCCGGATGGATACAATGTCGTGCTTGCCGTCTGAGTGGGTGCAGGACCAAGAAGTAGACATCACCCCAACGACAATCTACTCCCTCTATTGGGCTAAGCCAATTCAACCAAATTCAGTTTTTAGAAGGAAGGTGGAAGATACAAAAAATCAGTTCCAGTGGGTAGCCAACATAATTGCGAGAGATCAATCTCTGTGGGCCATCTCAAAAGAAATGATTCACTGTCATGATCTAAAATTTGTGGCCCGTATGTGGCTAGATTTCATATAAACTTCCCCCATCGCATCATTAACCGGTGTAGGATTCAAGATCAGGTCCAGGATTCGAGTAAAATCGACCTTCTCTCTTATCTCAGGGTGAGGCAAGGAATTGTTTCAAATACGCTCGGATTATCCTCTCTCAAAAATACTACCCAAGTCCCCATTGAAGTTGAAATTCTTATTGGCTGCATCATGGATCATAGACATATCAATGTTGGAGAAATAATTGTGGACCAACTCAAAAGAAAGGCTAAGTAGTAGGAAACATCATTACCTCATCCTAGCTTTGTGAGTATGCTATGTCTACGTGCTTCATGCCCTCTCTTTCGACCATTGGATAAAACTGTGAAGGATGAGGGTGTGATTACATAGGACACAAAAACTAACAAAGATGCTCCAGCCTCAAAGCGACCCAAAGGAAGGGGGGCCAGGATTGACCCATCACCCTCCATGTTCTCTAGTACAACTGCAGGATCTTCCCATACAACCAAAGCCACCGCTTCTCTGTCAATAGACCTGTTGAAAATAGCACAAATGGCCCAAGCTCATGAGAGCCAGATTGTAAAGTTGGACAAGAAAATACCTACAATGATTCCGCAAGCCATCAGGAAAGCCATGCAACCTGCTAAAGACAAGTTGAGAGGCCTCTGTGCTAAAATTGATGTCTTAGAAAATGATGTGATGTCCTTGCAAGAGGATATGGAAAGATACATAAATCCTCAAACCTCTATAAATATGGACCCCCTGACTCAGCAGTTGTGGAGACCCAGCCTATGCACCCAAAAGTCTGCCGGATGATTGGTGGGTGAGGTTTGACAGTTCGCTAGAAATTGTCTTTAATAAAGAGATATATCATAGTCGGCCACCGCCCTGTCAGATGCTCACTGTAAGAGAAGTAGATCCATCATGGAAACTTAGTGGGGTAGATACCACTTCTTATTACGAGCTCAGAACCCTACTGGAGAAATGGATGGTTCCCGAACTAGGAAAACCATTAGAACTCCTACTTGATCCATTGATGTCGTTTGCATCAGAAACTACCTCTTGGTATTTTGATGAAGCTACATATGCATAGATCCCTCTTCCTAACAACAAAATCTTGTAGGGAGTCCTGTTTAACTATTTGTCTTCTCTTTGTACATTGGGGGCAATGTGTTATTTTAAGTTGGGGGAGAGGAGTGTGTCTTATTTTGGTGAATGTTGAGCTATGAAGCAAGCATCATCGCTGCTATTGCATGGGTCCTTGTCCTTAGTGCCTAAATTTTTGACCCATGTTTGATTTTATTCTCCTTTGCAAATAATAGATAGTAATCAAACTCCAAGGGTTTTCTTCATACCATGGTTCTTTCCCAAGGAGTAGTTTTCTTTTTCTTTTCCTTTTTGATTGTCGAACTAGGTTGACATTTCCCAATGATATATTGTGAGGGGACTCTCTTAAGGAAATATGCCATGTCTTTCTTTGACTCTTTTGTGGAACTATTTTGAGAGGTATCACCAAAATTTTTTGGATGTGGTATGTGATAAAGTCAAAAATATACTTCTCATGCTACTCCTCATGAAAAAAGTATAAATGGTCGCTATATCAAAACAAATATCCCGTCGAATGTTGGGGTCGAATCACAAAGGGACTAGTGAATGATAATTAAGAGTGTCAGTTGCAAAATTGAACTTAGCTTGCACTAGGAATAACATAGAAATAAACAAGTTGGGGGAGATTGAAATTTGCAATAGAATATAAATTCTAATTTGGCTGACTATGATAGCAAAATTACCATGGTTGTTGACAAGAATGTGAAAGTCTAGAGGTGTGGTGTAGGTGATATGCTAACTAGATAGAGTCCTGCTAAGTCATCTCAGAAGTTTAATTAGTGTAAATAATCTCGGGAAAATGGGTATTTAATGCTTTTTAGCCTTATAGATACCTCTTGCTAGAGTTTTGTCAGACCTCTAGACACCATTAACTCAACCTGATGAGATTTTGATTAATAGCTGAACTAATTTCTAGCTATTAGCTACTAATTAGGATTGAAAATGTAATTTTGGCTATTTCTAGACCAATTTCACAATCTCTCATCCATACCCACCATTAAATTCTCTCCCAATACTTAATGATTATTTTACAAGCAACAATCAAGTAAGAATAATTAGATCCACATCACAATCAATGGATCTTCAATTATAGATTGGAGAGAATCAAATAGATTTACACTTAGTTAAATAATATTAAGATGACTCTAGCAATACCAACTCTAATTAAGTGTTCATCATCACACAGCTCTAGTTAATGATTTAGCTACTCATAATTAAGAAATTCAAAAGCACATTAAACAATAAACTCATTGAATTCAATAACAGGAGTAGCAAAATCAATTTCGACAAGTAGTCTTCAACAATGGAAGTACCTTTCTATCAAGAAGAAGAAGAAGAAAAAGAGAATAGTTCTTTTCAAATTCCTCCAATCAAAATTTCCTCTTCTCTCTGCCAAGAGAATGTTCTAAAAGCTAGAAATTGAAAGCTGATGAGTACACTGTACTTTTTCTAGAATATATCCAAAAAAATAGGGTATCTTCTCTATCTTTTTTTTTGGGCAATTTTTCCCCTAATCGGGATTCTGGCACCAATGGAAGTACCAGTGGTTCGCCGATTGCAATCTGCGGACTGCTGACTACACTATCTGAGCCTTCAATGAATTTTAGTAACCATAAGTTGTTCCTTTGGGTTTCACCGATCTCAATATATGCACCGCCAATTCTTTGCTCTTCAATCCAGGAAGTTCAGGTGTAATTCGGTGATTGTACTGGCAAGTCGTCATTGGCAACTCGCACTTCACCAGTGGCTTTGTTTCCCAGAGGTAGTGGTTGTCATCTTTTGACCAGCGTTTCTCTAGTCTTCTTCGGTGGAACACCGAAGTTCATCCCACATCCTTTTTGCCCCATTTCATGGTCTTTTCTTCACATTAGAAATTTGCATACAATAAAGGAAAAAAGGGCATAAAATCCACATAAACAACTCAAAAAACTAAGCAAAATATCAGGATTAAATCCTAATGAGTTGGTGAATCACCATCTCATCAAACCCCCAAACTTTAAGCATTGCTTGTCTTCAAGTAATGCAATTCTCATCAGTTGAAAAAAATGTCACTCCACACAAGTTTAAACATCAACAACCACCTAGTCTATGAGAACGCAAAAATGCTCACCAATCTCACAGAGAAAGAGAAGCAAATTCCCCTAAAAACCAGAAGAATGAAGATATTTCAAGAGACTAACACCATTCACAAACATGGTTCACAAGAATTTTCATTTCATAGAACAAGGAATTGCTCATCCATGATATACACATAGTAGTTCAATTCATAATCATTGCACATTCAAAACTTGCCTTAGAGCTTGCATTTCTCATGCCTTATGCACAGATTTACCTTTAATGCAATTTTGCTCTCAAAAGAGGTGATGCCACTCATCAGAAAGAGAATCCCTATTTTATTCATGACTCAATGCATTCACACAAGGGATTTCACAAAGAAAAGATTGCGCTCACCCTCCCAAAAGAAATCTGCATGCACCCAACTCGACACATAGACTTACCTTTCATGTAAATCGCCACTAATATATAGCAACTGCACTTAAAATCACTTAGAACTTGTGGGTCATGATGTAGGATAGAGCTAACGGTAAGATAAATGTTTGGCTTTAGTGACTAATGCCTCCGTAATGCCTTTATAAACACTTGCAACATTCCGCTATCTTATTGAAGTTACTCCACCTTATTTCTCCTTGTTCATTATTTTCATCTTATGTGTAATACCAACCACCCATTTAACACCCATGAATTCCACAATTAGCCTTTTGTACACAAGAGATAGCACCTTTTTTACCATTCTTTTCTCTTTTGATAATTCGAGGTCTTTCAATCCGAATGATTCATTCCTTTTAGCACAATTTTGAGTGCTACCTCACATTGAAGTTCTCATTTTCCCTTTTCTCTTGCAAACCCTCAAACTTAGGATTTTGCCTCATCTCACATTCATGTCCTTATCGCTCCCCGATTAATTGTCTTGAAGACCCTATTTTCATTATTTTATTACTATCCATTAGGAAGTATGGATGTCGAAGAGAAGGATTAGAAATAGTCATTAGGCTTGTAGTGTGGTTTCCAAGAAAGGGTCTGAGGCTCAAACATTAGATATCAAAGATTAATACTCAAGGAGGTCATTTTGGGTGAAGTGACTACCAAAAAAGGGCCTAAGATCATGTTCTAAGTGCAACTACATCTAGTATTTCTCCTTGAGTCACACTTGGGGCAAGCTCTAGACAAGAAGAGGTGCATGGGATTCACAAAGTCATTACCACACAAGGCATCACTCCTCAGAGAGCATAAAAATCATTGTCCATAGAAAATCTTAGTCTAAGACATCAAAAACATGCAAATTCATAAGTCAAGCAAGGAATCTATAAAGTATGAGAAAGAGTGTTATGTTCTCGATTCAAACATTTGCTCATTATCATTTTCAATTTTTTTGCCCCATTTTAAAACTCCATTTCACAAAAAAAAAATTGTGGTTCCTCTCAAAACAGCTCCATACAAGACTCAAAAACAACATAGCATTTTCCCTTAAGAAAGTCTCCACTCAATCTATCATCGGGAAATGCCAATCCGGTTCGACAAAGAAAAGAGAAAGAAACAAATGAACGCTCCTCGGGAAAGAACCATGGATAAAGAAAACCCTAGGGGTTTATTTATTATTCTACTATTTACATGGTGAATAAGAAAAGGACTTGGGTTCTGAGGGAGTGAACATTATCATTCTTAGCACACAAAAACTTTTGCAAATTGCAAAACATACATACCCCCTACATAAAGCCAAAACATTGCCCCCCATGTAGCAAAAATGGCAGACAATAAGGTGAAGGACACTTCCTGATTGAATTAGTGGTTGGGACGAGTCCTCCAAGAATATGTGGCTGTGTCAAATTTCCAAGAAGCCATTTCTTCAACAATCGGTTGCAGTTGATCAGGTGGGACTTCCACTAGTTTCCCGGGTCCTGGAACCATCCATCCATTCGGTAGAGTATAAAACTCATGATAACAAGTTGTTGCCACTCCGCCAGGTGTCCAGGATAGATCTACGTCATACATTGAGAGCATTGGATGTGGTGGCGGCCGGCTATGATATAACTCCTCATGTGACACGATTTTTGACATTGCTGTCATACCCCACCCACCAATCATTCGGTGGACTCCTGGGTGCCTTAGCCTACTCGGGCAACGCTACAGGTTCAGGAAGGATTGGGTTGCTGGTAGATCGAGGTCCACTGAGTGTAGCCACATCTTTCCTCAAAGTACTCACTTTGCTTTCGAGGACCTCAATCGTGGAGCATAGGCTTTTCAACTTATCTCTAGCAAGCTGCATGGCTTTCTTGATGACAAGTTTTATCATGGATGGGATAGCCTTAGCTAGCTTTACAAGCTGGCTTTCATGTACTTGGTCCCTTTGTGATACTTTGAGAAAATCCAGAAGTATGGGTGTTGGAATGACAGCTGTATCGAGTTGGATGTGTGAGAAGATGCTGAAGGTAGGTGGAGTGCTGCTCTCTGTACACTTTGGTCACTTCATGGATGGATCATATTGGTCAGCTTTAGTAGCCAATGTAATCACACTATCGGCCCGCACATTCCTATCCAATGGTCGGAACAAAGGACATGCAGCCCGTACACATAACATACTCACGAGGCTGGGGAATGGCAACACCGTGGCCTGCTTCTTGGCCCTTTGTTTGAATTGATCAACAATAAGCTCCCCAACATTGATGTGCACATGATCCATGATGCAAGCGATAAGAATGGAAACTTCAATTGGGACTTCCGTTGTATTCTGAGAAGGTATTAACCTTGCACAAACAAAGTCTAACCACATGCGGGCTTCAAATTTCAAGTCACGATAATGAATCAGACCCCGAAAGATGGCCCATTGTGGTTGACCAATTGCAATCATGTTGGCTACCCATTAGAATTAGCTCGCTTTATCTTCAACCTTCTTGCGGAATTTCTAGTGTGATTGGATTGGCTCAACCTAATAAAGCGAATTGATTGCCTTTAGAGTTATAGGTACCACTTGCCCATGAACCCATACCAATGGTAGGCACGGTAATTGTAACACCCCGAAACTTTCCTCGACCAAATTCAAACATTGCACGAAAAACCACAGGAAACCAGAATTTTTTTTCTCAGACGACCCCCACAATGGACCGTTGGTGGAACCAACGGACTGTTGTAAGTGGTCGTGGTTAGTAGCAGCCTTCCTTCAAGGGGAATCAACGAGACATAGGACTACCCGTTGTTCCTAACAACGAGCCGTCTTGTCGTCCATTGAATCCTAAGTTCAGAGATTAACTAGACCTTTCCCTGAGACAACGAGATGTAACAACAGCCCGTTGTTTCTGCGAATGAGCCGTTGCTACCAACCATCATTCAATTCCAAAACCCAATAGTGTGAACCACGAGGGGATACAACCGCCTGTTGGCTCTACCAATGAGTCGTTGTTATCACTCCTTGTCCCCGTGCCCTGTTTTCTTACCAGTTCCAATGGGAGGTATCAACGACCCGTTGTTACTTCCAACGGACCATTGTATCTAACCATGGCTAGCCCTTGTAAATTTAGTTTCTAAACCCAGAAACCGCAGCTGGATTCAATGGATCATCGTTTTGACCAATGACCCATCCAGAGACCCGTTGGTTCCTATCGGCCAGATTTCAATTTCAGTTCCCAGGGTTACTTTTATAATTTTCCACATTTTTAATCCCTAAACCATGTCATTTTGGGTTCACATAGGGGGAAGTTAAATGGTTATAACGCCCTTTTTATTCATTCCTCTTAACTTCCCTCAAGAACAGTTCGTACAAACTCTGACAAAAAACATAGAGCAGGAGCAAGGGTTGATTTCTCTTCTTAGTTTTTCTCAGGGATTTTCACCAGGGTTTCTTCTATAGGTATGTGGGAATTCAGTAAGGAGATTGTTCTCCTCTTGCATCCCCCAAAGCTCTCCCTGTTCACGTTCAGTCATAGCCTAGAGATTGTGAATTCGAAATTTTTGCTATTGTTCTTGAACTATTTCATGTGGAATCCCATCCTATGTTAATTGTAGCTATTTTCCACCAGCTTGTAAATAAAATGATACTTGTTCCATCAAATTTAGAAATTTAGCCCTAACTTTTGAAAAGTCAGAAACTTGAATCTTGCTTAAGTTTTGAATTCTTGAAAATTGCTTGCATCTCTCAGAGTTAGGGGCTTCTATAATGATTGTATGTGTTAAAAAAAACTCAGTCACATGTATGTTATTTAGATTTAGTAAAAAAGTCTATCTACTTTGTATTTCTCAGAATTGATAGTTTCAGTCAAAGTACTAGAATATTCAGTGTTAGTTAGAAATGTCAGCAAATCAGTTTTATTCCGGTATGTTCCCAAGGTGTCAGTGGTGCCTCGCAGTTAACAGAATCAGACTCATAATTATTTTATTTTGTCCATTAGGCGGTCATGACATTCCAATTGTATAGCTCTAGCCAGCCCCAAGACCCCAATTCAATTATTAGTTTTTTCTTTAGACGGTTAAGATGCTTCTAGATAAGCAGCTCTGACCAGTCTTAGAACTGAATTTCCAAATATGGTCCTATAAGACGCTCAGGGAACTCTTTAACAGTATCCCTGGGTCAGTATGTCTTGGGCCGCAGTATTGAGCTATCCACTTGTCAGTAGTAGTAGTAGTAATAGAATTATCTAGTGGGAGTAGGACTTAGCACCGAAAGGGCCGGGGTTCCAGCGCACCTGGGTTCCAGAACTATGTTGCCACTATAGGTTTTATTTACTTGGACTAATGGCCCCCTCTGACATTGATTCACGCAGTCCATGCCTTTATACCCTGGCAAGGTATATTGGGTCCTACCGCTGGGGTGTATACATCGGAATCCACGTCTAGCTCACGTGGTTATATGATGGTTATAGCCTCTCCCAGTAGTTAGTTTAGTTTAATATCCGAGTTCTCAATTCATATCAGTTTAGTGCAGTATCTCAGATTCAGAATCTCAGACTTAGGACATGTTTATGACCATCAGATAGGGTTACTTTTTACCATATCAGTTTTACACCAGTTGTATCAGTTTTTACAATATTTTAGTTGGTCATTTCATGTCGTATCAATTTAGTTATTAGTTCTATCATATTATTCATGTTTCTCTCACTTACTTAGTATATTAAATAAAAGTAATTCATCATCATTCGGTTAGGATCAATCTAAACCAACCCATCATATTATGTATACGATTCAACATGCCAACGATTAAACAACTTATTAGAAATACAAGACAGCCAATCAAAAATGTCACGAAATTCCCCGCTCTACAAAGTACCGACACATATTTTATGTTGTATCGTTTCATGATACAGCCGCAGGTTCTCAGACCCAACATCGTTAGCCGATTACGTTCAGGTCTCTCCATTAGTAGTAGAAGTGTGAGTTCTCATATTCCGAGGTAACATTTTATTCATTTCAGTTTCTTTATTGTTTTCAGTTAGACATAGAGTTAGTTGGGGGCTTGTCCCAGCAACTCCTCAGTTAGATGGCTTTCAGACCAGACTTAATTTCAGATTTTCAGATATTTTAAATCTCTATGTTTAGTCATTAATTTTTCATAAATTCTATTATGTATTATTTTAAATTTCCGTTGTGCATGTTTACTCAGAATACCAGTGTATGATAGACCAGGGGTTGACTTGGGGTCACTCGTGACTTCAAGTACCGTGTTACGTCCAGGATGTAGGCTCGGGGCCTGACAAACTTGGTATCAAAGCGCTAGGTTTTGGAGTATCCTCAGAAAGTCTAAAAATCGCATTGAGTAGAGTCCTTTTCATGAGTGTGAAGCACTCCAAACTTATGACGAGGAGGTTGCAAGATGTTATTAGGAAAACTTTATTTTGTTCATTTTCCTTATCGTGCATTAACATTTAATTTTACAACACCCTTCTAACTCGTGCTCTATTTCATTTCAGTGAACCATGCCTCCTAAACACGGTAATGGAAGAAGGCCGACAACGCCAACAGACCTACCCCACCAGCCCCACCAACCCCTCAGGATGACACAGTGTCCACTACAAAATTCAGAGTGACTATCCAGTTGCTCTCCCAAATAGTCACCACCAGGTGAACCAGCAGGTGGTACCGATAAACACTAACGGGTCTGTAGCTGCTGAGAGGGTGAGGGATTTCACCCGGATGAACCCTCCATCATTCCAGGGGTCTAAAGTAGTGGAGGAACCCCAAGAGTTCGTGGACGAAATTAGGAAGATTACCCGTATTATGGGTGCCAGCTCCTTCGAGAGTGCTGATCTGGCTGCCTACTAGCTTAAAGGGGTAGCCCATGTTTGGTATGAGCAGTGGAAGGAGGGGCGGTCGGCAGAAGCAGGACCAGTGGAGTGGGAGGAGTTCCACACAGCTTTCCTGGAGAGGATTTACCCTCGGGAGTTGAGAGAGGCTAAGATGGCAGAGTTCATGAACTTGCGACAGGGAAACAGGATAGTGGAGGAGTATGCTCTGGAGTTTACTAGGTTATTAGAGTATGCTCAAGAGATTGTAGCCGAGCCAAGGGATCGCATGCTGATGTTTGTTAACGGAGTATCTAATACGGTCCTCAAGGAGTGAAGGACCATGATGCTGATCAAAGACATGGACCTTTCTAGCCTGATTGTTTATACCCAGCAAATTGAGGCGGAAAAGCTGAAGGATGTGGAGAGAAAGAACAAGCGGGCAAGAACTGGCCATTCAGATTTTAGCCATCAGAGATCTAGTAGTGGTAGCTGCCCACAACAGCAACAATAGAGGGCCGCAACACCTAGTTCATCTAGTGCCCAAACCTTTCAGTCCCTCCAAGATCGGAGGGGTGGGTAATCTAGTACTCAGTCTCAGGCTCACAGAGCAGTGAACAAGTATCCAGTTTTCCCCAAGGGGGGAAAGAATCATCCTGGAGAGTGTCTACAGGGAAGATAGGGTTGTTTCGGTTGTGGAAAGCTCAGGCATCAAATTAAAGAATATCCTTCAGCAGGACGGGAAGATCACAATCCACTACCTCAGTAGCTCCAGTGGGCCGACCAGTTCAGCAAGCCAACTCATCAGGTACAAATTGCAGTCAATGCTAGAATCGTTTCTACGCTCTATCTTCTCATCAGGTTCAGGAAAGCTCACTTGACGTAGTTACTGGTATGTTACGTCTCTTTCATCTAGACATATATGACCTTTTAGATCCAGGAGCTACTCTTTCGTTCATGACTCCATATATAGAAGTTCGGTTTAATATAAGTCTAGAGGTCCTCTCAGAACCATTCTCAATCTCCACCCTAGTTGGCGAGTCAATTAGAGCCAGCTGGGTGTATAGAAACTGCCCAGTCTCAGTCCTGAATAAAGTAATTCCAGCTGATCTCATAGAGATAGACATGGTTGACTTTGACCTTATTCTTGACATGGATTGGTTACATTCCTGCTATTCCTTAGTCGACTGCAGAACTAGAGTTGTCAAGTTTCATTTTTCAAAGGAACCAGCATTAGAATGGTCGGGCAGTAGCTCAGCGCCTAAGGTTAGGTTTATTTCTTACCTTAAGGCCCAAAACTCATTTCCAAAGGATGTCTATACCATCTGGTTCAGGTAAAGGATTCAAACTCTGAGACCCCATCCATTAAGTCAGTTCTAATTGTCAGCGCGTTCCCAGATGTATTTCCTGAAGATCTTCCCGGAGTTCCCCCTAAATGGGAAATAGACTTCGGAATAGATCTCCTCCCAGACACTCAACCCATATCCATCCCTCCTTACAGAATGGCTCCAAATAAGCTTAAGGAGCTGAAGCAGCAGTTAAAGGATCTTCTTGATAAGGGTTTTATCAGACCCAACATCTCTCCCTAGGGTGCTCCAGTGCTTTTTGTTCGTAAGAAAGACAGTACCCTCAGAATGTGCATAGATTACCGTCAGCTAAACAGTAAAAAACAAGTACCCTCTTCCCAAAATTGATGATCTATTTGACCAACTTCAGGGAGCCAGCTGTTTCTCCAAGATCGATCTCAGGTCACATACCGAAAATGACATTTAGAACTCGGTATGGTAACTACGAGTTTGTGGTGATGTCCTTTGGGTTAACAAACGCCCCAACAACTTTCATGGATTTAGTGAATAGAGTCTTCAAGCAATATCTGGATATGTTCTTCATTGTATTTATCAATGACATTCTAGTATAATCCAGAAATGAGAAAGAGCATGCCAATCACCTAAGATTACCATTACAGACACTGAGAGACAACCAGTTATTTGTCATGTTCAGCAAGTGCGAATTTTAGTTAAAGTCCATAACTTTCTTAGGTTTGTGGAAGGTTTCTCCTCCATAGCATCTCCTCTGACCAAATTAACCCAGAAGAAGGTGAAATTCCAATGGTCGGATGAGTGTGAGAAGAGTTTCCAGGAGTTGAAACTCAACTCACTACCGCTCTAGTGTTAACCTTGCGGAAAGTATCAGATGCGTTGGTTGTTTCTTGCGACGCCTCTAGAGTCGGACTCGATTGCATTTTGATGTAGCGGAGGAAAGTGATAGCCTATACCACCTAATAGCTCAAGGTTCATGAGAGGAATTATCCAACTCATAACTTGGAGTTGGAAACGGTGGTATTCGCGTTAAAAATATGGAGAAACTACTTGTATGGGGCTTACGTGGATGTGTTCACGGATCACAAGAGCCTCCAGTATATGTTCAGCTAGAAGGACCTAAACCTATGTTAGAGACATTCGTTAGAGCTGCTAAAGGATTATGACATGAATGTGTTGTATTGAGGAAGATAAGATGGAGCTAGCGAAAGAAGTACACGGGCTAGCCCGGTTAGGGGTGTAGTTGGTGGATTCAGCTAAAGGTGGCGTGGTAATGCAAAGTGGGTCAGATTCATCCTTGGTAGTTGAAGTCAAATCCAGATAGGCTGAGGATCCCATTTTACTTAAACTTAAGGAAGCAGTCATTAGAAAAGAGATAGAAGCTTTCTCCCAAGGGGGAGATGGGGTGCTCCATTACCAGGGAAGGTTGTGCGTACCGGATGTTGGTAAGTTGAGACAGTAGATACTTGCTGAGGCACATAGTTCGAGATACTCTATACACCCTGGTGCTACTAAAATGTTCCTCGACTTGTGTAATATTTACTAGTGGAACAGCATGAAAAGGGATATCGCTGAATTTGTAGAACAATGCCCAAACTGCCAGCAAGTCAAGGTAGAACAACAGAGACCCGGAGGCATGACTCAGATATCAGTAAACCCACTTGGAAGTGGGAATAAGTAAATATGGACTTCAATACAGGTCTACCCCAGACTCGGTGATAGCATGACTCAATATATATGATAGTAGATCGGATGACTAAGCCAACTCACTTCCTCCCAGTCAAAACCACAGACTCAGCTGAGGACTACACCAAAATTTACATATTAGAGTTAGTCAGACTCTATAGGGTTACCTTGGCAATCATTTCAGACAGGGGAACACAATTCACCTTTCACTTCTGGAAGTCTTTTCAGGAAGGACTAGGTACCCAAGTCAAGATCAACACAGCCTTTCATCTGCAGACTGATGGAAAAGCTGAGCGGACCATTCAGACCCTAGAAGATATGCTAAGAGTGTGCAAGATTGATTTTAAGGGTAATTGGGATGACCATTTTTCTCTTATCGAGTTTGTGTACAACAATAGCTACCATTCCAGCATCTAGATGGCCCCATTTGAAGCATTGTATGGTAGAAGGTGTAGATCCTATAGGGTAGTTTGAAGTTGGTGAAGCTACCCTGATCGGGCCAGACTCAGTACATAAGGAAAAGCAGAAAGTTCAGCTCATCCGAGAGAAGTTGAAAGCAGCTCAGAGCCGTTAGAAATCTTATGCCGATGTGCAGAGAAGAGAATTGGACTTTGCAGTTGATGACTGGGTATACTTGAAAATTTAACCCATGAAAGGGGTGATGAAGTTTGGGAATAAGGGAAAGCTCAATCCAAGATATGTGGGACCCTACAGGATTTTGAGGCGGATTGGTAAGGTAGCTTACGAGTTGGAGTTACCTTCAGAGTTAGCAATTGTGCACCCAGTTTTTCATGTGTCACTTCTGAATAAGTGCATTGGTGATCCAACCTTAGTAGTGCCATTGGAAAGTGTGGGATAAAGGATGGTCTCACATATGAGGAGGTACCAGTCCATATCCTTGATCGTCAGGTTCGTAACCTGAGGAATAAAGAGATAGCATCAGTCAAGGTCCTTTAGAGAAACCAGCAAGTTGAGGGAGCCACATGGGAAGCAGAAGCAGACATGATGGCCAGATACCCTTACTTGTTCTATTCTAGTTTAGTTCTAGAATCAGGTACTAAATCCCTTCTCAGTACTCTAATCAGTTCTATACTCATCAACCTTATTTAGATTTTCTGCATACATTCTAGTTGCATCAGCTCTGATAGTACGGTTAAGTCAGTTCGGATTCAGTTACTCCTTCATAAATCAGTTCATAGTCTCAATTTTTTAAATCGTAGCTCTTTTCCTAGTTTTGGTCTTCATTCGAGGATGAATGATCCAAAGGGGGAGATATTGTAACACCCCGAAACTTTCCTAGACCAAATTCAGACGTTTCATGAAAAACCACAGGAAACCAGAAATTTTTCTATCTAAGACGACCCCCACAACGGACCGTTGGTGGAACCAACAGATCGTTGTAAGTGGTCGTGGTTAGTAGCAGCCTTCCTTCGAGGGGAAACAATGAGACATAGGACAACCCGTTGTTCCTAACAATGAGTCGTCCTGTCGTCCATTGAATCCCGACTTTAGAGATCTACTAGACCTTTCCCTGAGACAATGAGATGTACCAACGGCCTGTTGTTTCTAAGAATGAGCCATTGCTACCAACCATCGTTCAGTTCCAGAACCTAGTAGTGTGAACCACGAGAGGATACAACTGCCCATTAGTTCTACCAATGAGTCGTTGTTATCACTCGTTGTCCCTGTGCCTTATTTTCTTACCAATTCCAACAGGAGGTATCAATGGCCCATTGTTACTTCCAATGTACCATTGTACCTAATCATGGGTCGCCCTTTTAAATTTAGTTTCTAAACCAAGTAACCACGACTGGATTCAACGGGCCATCATTTTGACCAACGACCCGTCCTGAGACCCATTGGTTCCTGTCGGCCAGATTTTAATTTCAGTTCCCAGGGTTACTTTTGTAATTTCCCACCTTTTTAATCCCTAAACCATGGCGTGTTGGGTTCGTATAGGGGGAAGTTAAAGGGTTAGAATGACCATTTTATTCAATCCTCTCAACTTCCCTCAAGAACGGTTCGTAGAAACTCTGATAGAAAGCATAGAGCAGGTGCAAGGGTTGATTTTTCTTCTCAGTTCTTCTCAGGGATTTTCACCAGGGTTTCTTCTATAGGTACGTGGGAATTCAGTACGGAGATTGTTCTCCCCTTGCGTCCATCAAAGCTCTCCCTATTCACTTTTAGTCATAGCCTTGAGATTGTGAATTTGAAATTTTTGCTATTGTTCTTAGACTATTTCATGTGGAATCCCATCCTATGTTAATTGTGTCTATTTTACACAAACTTTTAATCAAAATGATGCTTGTTACATCAAATTTAGAAATTTATCCCTAACTTTTGAAAAATCAGAAACTAGAATCCTACTTAAGTTTTGAATTCTTGAAAATTGCTTGAATCTCTCAGAGTTAGGGGCTTCTATAATGATTGTATGTTTTAAAAAAATCAGTTACATGTATGTTATTTAGATTCAGTCAGAAAGTCTATATACTTTGTATTTCTCAGAATTGACAGTTCAGTTTCAATCAACGTACTAGAATATTCAGTGTTAGTCAGAAATGTCAGCTGATCAGTTTGACTCAAGTCTGCTCCCGAGGTGTCAGTGGTGCCTCCCAGTTAACAGAATCAAACTCAGAATTTATTTTACTTGGTCCATTAGGTGGTCATGAAATTCCAGTTATATAGTTCTGGCCAGCCCTAGGACCCCGTTAAGTTATCAGTTTGTTCTTTAGACGGTTACGACGCTTCTAGATAAGCAGCTCTGACCAGTCTTACAACTCAATTTCCAAATGTTGTCCTATAAGACACTTAGAGAACTCTCTGACAGTATCCCTAGGTCAGTATAATCTTGTGCCCCAGTATCGAGCTATCCGTTTGTCAGCAGTAGTAGTAGTAATAGGATTATCCAGTGGGAGTAGGACTTAGCATTAAAAGGGTCGGGTTCCAGTGCACCTAGGTTCCAGAACTACGTTGCCACCGTAGGTTTTATTTATTTGGCCTAAAGGCCCCCTCTAACAGTGATTCTCACAGTCCATGCCTTTATACCCTAGCAAGGTATATTGGGTCCTACCGGTGGAGTGTATACATCGGACTCCTAGTATAGCTCACGTGGTCATATGTCGGTTATAGCCTCTCTCGCTAGTCAGTTCAGTTTAATATCTGATTTATCAGTTCAGATCAGTTAAGTGCAATATCTCAGATTCAGTATCTCAGACTTAGGACGTGTTTATAACCATCAGACAAGGTCACTTTTGACCATATCAGTTTTCAATGTTTCAGTTGGTCACTTCATGTCGTATCAGTTAAGTTATTAGTTCTATCATATTATTTATGTTTCTCTCACTTACTCAGTACATTCAAAGTACTAACACATACTTTTATGCTATATCATTTCATGATATAGCCGCAGGTTCTCAGACCCAGCACCGCTAGCCGATTACGTTTGGGTCTCTCTATTAGCAGCAACAGTGTGAGTCCTCATATTCCGAGGGCACATTTTATTCATTTCAGTTTCTTTATTGTTTTCAACTAGACTTAGAGTTAGCTGGGGGCTTGTCCCAGCAACTGTTCAGTTAGATGTCTTTCAGACCAGACTTGATTTCAGATTTTTAGATATTTTAAATCTCTATGTTTAGTCTTTAATTTTTCATGAATGCTATTATGTATTATTTTAAGTTTTCGTTGTGCATGTTTACTCAAAATACCAGTGTATGATAGACCAGGGGTTGTCTTGGGGTCACTCGTGACTTTAAGTACCGTGTTACGTCCAGGGTGTAGGCTCGGGGTGTGACAGTAATGTTTCAGTGCAGCCCTTGTACTTTAGGAGCCATTGCCTTGCCCTGTATGAAACATAGAATTACCACAACAATTCTGGAAAATATGGGTCAATAGGTATGGTGAATGGACCCCAGTCGTGCATCCCAATCTGGTCGTAGATATCTGGGAAGGCATTTTTGAAAGAGTCCACTTCAAATTAGGCTTCTGCATGGATGGATGGCTTCTCCTTGAAACCACATAATACTCCTCCATTCTTTCCAACCAAAACTGAACTTGTGTGTTGCTGGTGTGCATTGATTCTTGGCCTTGGTGAGATTGCGGGGAAACAAACATGATGCTACAAACTAAGGTTAGAATTGTGCAAATATTTTTAAACCCAAATCAAAGAAAAAGGAAAGAATTCAAGTGGAACGATTACATCCTTCAGGTGACATCAGCAAACCACCGACGAGACACCAATGCAGATCCACGAAACCGCAAATGAATTTCTAATGTGAGGAAGTGACCTGCGATAAACATCATACTGATCAGCGCCCCACCGGCGAAACGTCAATCTTGATCCGTGAAGTGTCGGTACTCTGTAGAGTGATGCCAACATGCAATTTTTGGCATGTAAATCCGTGAGATAATCGGCAATTCCGCAAGAACAACCGGCGGTCCGTCGGTGGCCGACCTATATGTAATTAACCCATAGGACACCCCCACATAGATGTATGCCAATCTTAACCTAACCGAATAAAATGATAATTTTCCCTTAAGAAAGGTGTCAATCGATCAATCATTGGGCAACTTGAAAGTGTGTCCCACTCATACTACACCCGAATACCATGTGACACCCACGTGAAAACAAAACAAAATCTACCCACTATAGCAAAGAAAAACATAAGACACCCAAGAAACAAAACATCACCAATAGTGCTCGGAACCTTAGAGAGGGAGTGACAAAGACCTTACCAATTAGGTGAATAGCCACAACCGATACCCTCTACTTACTACTGGTATGTTGAGATTATAGAGGAGTGAAAGAGATGGGTGAATGAAAGTGGTTGGGGGTATTTAAATAAGAAAGGAGGGGAATTTGATTGGGTGGGTAGATGGTAGTCATTAACTGAGGATAGGTTAGAAATGGGGTTTTTAGGAGAATGAAAAATTGTGGGAAAGAGAGAAATGAAAAATAGGGAAGTGGGAAGGTCAGTCAAACTTCTGAAAAAGGGAAATATTCCAACTCGGGGCGTACGACGGTTGCTAAAGTGTATCGGCAATTCACTGATGCGGCCTCTACTGATATTACCTGAGCGAGATTCTGGAAACTAGATCGGCGATTGACCGGCGCATCACGGACTGTGACCAGAATTTCACCGGGTGAGAAACTGATGACAGGTCTACTCCCAGGTACACTGGACGACATCGGCAATGATCTTGGGCATAATTTCTGCCAAAGTACTATTTTATAACTCAGTTTAGTCTCGTTTGTCTATTTATGCACTTGCATTTTTCATCTGATTTTATGTAAATTAGGATATGTACTAACCAACATGATTAGTCCTTGTTTTTGTAGGTTAAAAATGCATTTGAGGAAGTAATATATGATGGGTGAAGTGGAGGAATGGAATCGGAAGCAAAACGCAAAAGTCGGCAAGAAAACATGCAAAGCAGGCCACCTGCGC
>JACEIK010003828.1:134690-151829 GCA_018107945.1 Datura stramonium | reverse complement strand
GAGTTAAAACACAAACCATGTACCCTCACAGCAAATGAGTCCCCCACTCACAGATATAGTAAAATATGAAACGTGGGACTGAACAAGTAAGACTCTCACTCTCACAAAGAAGTTCCAAATACTTCATATCAGATACCATAGGCTTGCACTTATTTTCTCAACTTTGGTTTGTCAGATGATCAAGCTAGAATCACTATAGGATCATCTGACAGCGTACATTACAAGCTCAAAATTGGGATCAAGGGAATCATATCATTTTGGTAGGGTTATTTAAGCTAAAAATCGGCTAATCAAAAAGAGCCTATGATTTTTTCCTAACCAACCATCATAAAACTTATGTAAAGACCAACCGAGCAAGTTCTACATCCTCTATATAGTATTGAACTAGGTATTAGACCTCACTCACTCATGGTACATATCTTGCATTCACTCTACCTACCCCGTTTATACATAGTTAATAAATACTATTCATGCTAATATACTAAATGACATAAAAAGATCCATAGAAATCATGCTTTGCAATCACAAGTACATAGCTAACCATCAAAAAAATTTAAATAGGGTCAAGTTTTACAAATCCAAAGCTAGTGCAATTTATTGGTTGAGTACTCCTAAGCTACTTTCTAATTAAGCAAAAATCACAAAAATAAAATGCCCTGTTCATATATTTCCTGAGCTTCTGGTACTCTCCATCGGAGGGTGCGGTTCTCCCTAGGTAGAGTCTGCTCATGCTGGCATTGGGTGCCTCCTCCTCTAATTCGGACTCACTACTTGCATCTCCGAATTAGGCCTCCTTGGACCCTTCTTCATTAGAGCCGCTTCCAAACTCTTGGGATCTTTCCTCCGCTCCCTCCTCAGACTAGGGAGCACTAGCAGATGTGGCAATGGCTGCCAAGGCATGGGCTTTAGCCTTCTCCCTAGTAGTTTTGGTCCCGTCAGTATCAGATATATCGACCCTATATTCCTCTAATGAACCACTAGGGGAGTTTCCCTCTTGTTCGGATTTGGAGGTCTCATCGAGCAATGTCCTCTGAGCAGTTGCCTTGGATGCTTTTCTTTTCAGGGTCATTGTACATGTGGAGAAAAAGGGTTAGAATTCCAAATATGATAAAAGGAAAGCAAGAAAAATTCCTCTATAATTTATCACGGGTCTATAGTATGGGTCGTACCTTAGAGGTACAATTCATACTGAGACTCCTAATATCTCAAGTCAAACTCTGAGATACGAATCGTACCATGAAGGTACGGTCCGTACCATGAGTCGTATGAGGATTCCCCTCTAAAAAAATGTTTTGTATTCTTCCACAACTCATGATACGACCAGTAAGTCGATTCCACGAGTCATAGGATCATACTGTCACTTGTGGACTTGTCCCTTTTCAGATTCTTGATATGATTTCCAGGTACGACTCATAGAAGGATACCACGAGTCGTACTAGGATTCGTACCTCATGATTATTACAATTTCATCTTGGGACAGTCCCAATGAGCCATCCTATGAGTCGTACTATGAAACCACGAGTTGTAGTAAGGCTTGTGAAGCCTGTCCCGACCTCATTTTTGATTCAGTTTGCAGGAGATTTCAATTTACTATTGGGTACTCAAAATTCCCCAAGTCCAAGCATACAAGTTAAATCCCCTACCCAGTCACACACAAAAATTTCACAATCCTGGTCATTGTTGTTTTTTAATTTTTCAAGCATTGAGAGGAATCTCAGAGATTAAGCAGGTTTGCATCAAGCACACAGGTCATAATTATCAAATTCAACAAATACACTTATTAAAGTTGCTTACTTCGACTAGAAATCTGAAGCTAGGGTTGGAAGTTGGGATTCTCGGTGTTATTTGAGCAAGAACTTGCTCAATCGATCTTTGATTTTGAGTTACGGGTGTAAGGGAGTCATGATTCTTGGTCGTGACTTCAGTTTTGAGTGTGTGGGAGGAGGGTACAATTTGTTTTGGTTTAAATAGGTTATAGGGCAGATTTGAAAATTTTGGGCCAATTCGGGTGATTTTAAAATTTTTTACTCGTCATGACTCATACCACGAGTCGCGGGAAGGCCCTACAACTCATTCCTTGGACTCATAATAGAGAGATTGAGAAACTTACCTATGGATCTACGAGCACATCTTATGACTCATACTATAGGGGTACGATTTGTACTATGACTCGTAAGTCTTTCTTACATTGAGGTCTATGCCTTGCATATTTCATAACCATACTGAGCACTACAACCCTTATAGAGGTTATGAGTCGTACGACCAACCGTACCCTGAACTCATGCACTAAAATACATCTTTTCTTCTCACCACGATGCGTACTACGTCCCGTACAATCCTCTTACCAGTCGTACGGAGCACCTAGCACCTGCCTATTTAGTAATTCTTCTTCAACCTATTTTTGTTTCCCTTGCACACTGAACACACATAAGTCAATCAACTTGGGTTTCCTCCCAAGAAGCGCTTGATTTAACATCGCAACACAACGCATATGGTTCGGTTACTCAGAATTCACCAAACCACCACTTGGGTTGCCTCCCAAGAAGCTTCTTATTTAACATCACGACACGACGCAAGTCTCTTGACTATTCAAACTTCGTCAAGGAACTCGAATTCATCCTCTATTGCTGAGAAAACTCTGTATTCCTTCAGTTGCTTTATTGACTGGCAGACATTGATGGTGACCTCTTCTTTGTTGAGTCTGAACTTCAACTGGCCAGCTTCCACATCTACTAAGGCTCTCCTAGTGGCAAGGAATGGTCGCCCTAAAATGATGGGGTCCTCAAAATTAACCTTTCAATAAAGGTTTACGAAGTCCGTTGGGAATATAAATCTATTAACTTTAACAAGGACATCGAATAGGATCCCCACAGGCTTCTTCACAGTTCTTTCAGCCATCAGTATCCGCATGTTAGTCGGTGTGGGGGCTCCTAAGCCTAGCTGCTTAAACACAGCCAATGGAATTAGATTGATGCTTTCTCCCAAATCGCAGAGTGCCCTCGCGAACTCAACATCACGAATTGTGCATGAAATAGTGAAGGAACCTTGATCTTCCTTCTTCTGGGCAAGGACCCTTGAGGCTATAGCACTACCATGATGCACATTATCCACAGGCTCATAGCTCATATACCTCTTCTTCATGACAAGGTCCTTCATAAACTTGTAATATCCCGACATCTATTCCAATGCCTCGACCAATGGTATGTTTATAAATAACTGTTTGAGCATTGACAGGAATTTTTAAAACTTACCATTCTCCGGCTTCTTTTTCATTCTTTAAGGGAACGGTGGCGGTGGTCATGGAATAGCCTTGTAAATTTGTGTATCTCTTTGCTTTTCTCCTTGTTCAGCTTCAGGCCTGTTTCCAACATTTGGAGCCTCCGTCATCTCAGCATCCTCATTATGCTCTTTCTCAGCAACATCTTCTTCATCGTCAATCACGCTTTTTTCTTCCTTTCAGCTACAACCAATACAGCCATGCAGTGAACATCATTCTTTGGATTCTGGACTGTGTTGCTAGGTAGTGTACCCTTTTTCGATCTGCTTGATAACCGTAGCATGTGACTCCACTCTCTGACCCATGCTCGATATACCACTACGGATGTCTTTCAGCTGATCATCTGTGGATATCACCTTCTTTAGCATCTCAGCCATCATGGTCTCTCTAACTTTTACTATCCAGCCTCCCCCTCACGTGCATTAGGAGGCATGTATAGTCCTGCTTGGTCATTGCAATAACCATCATTTCTTCTCCAATCTCCCTTGCACTCACGACCTCGGCTTCTATCTCTGTACCCATTTCGGTTGTAATTGTCTCTGTATTGGTTTCAACCTTGGTTTCTAGAACCTTGACGCAAAGTGTCTTGTCCAAACCCTTGGGAATTGGCTCAGTAACTCGCCACTTGGCTGTCCAAGAAGTTTGCGTCCTCCTCGAAATCTTAGTGGTCAGGCCCTGGCTCCTGTCCCTATGTCCCCACTTCATTAACCTTTCTGGCTACAGCTTTCACGATATGCTTAGTGAGCAAGTCCAATGATGTGTGCATATGAGCCAATTCCTGGTCACATTCTTTTTCCTTCCTTCGTTGGTCTGTAGTCAAACCAACAACATATGTACCAGCCGCTGCTTCTGCTTCCCGGGTGTGCCATGCCATGTTTGTTTTGGTCACTCTGTCTAAAATTGTGGCAGCTTGCTCGCTCATCAATTCTTCTCCCGCCACTGTATCTGCTACTGTTTTTGTACTGTTGTTCAATGATCTATAGAACATCTCCAACATACTGTCATCAGGAATTTTGTGGTTCAGGCACTTGGTCAACCTTTTCTTGAACCTCAACCAGGTTTCATGAAGTGTCTCAGTCTTCAGTTGTCGAAAATTATAGATTTCGTCCTTAAGCTACAGCATCCTCGAGGGTGGAAATAATCTCTCTACAAAAGCTTGCTTGAGCTCCCTCCAGTTGGTAATGGGATCGTTGGGAAACTTTGATAACCATAAAGTGGCCTCCCCAGACAGAAAGAAGGGGAAGAGTCTTAGCCTTACAGCATTCTAGCTGACTCCGAGAAACCTGTACACCTTGTATATTCCCACAAAGTACATTAGGTGCAGGTTGGCATCATCGGCTACATAACCACTAAACACCCCTTTCATGTTCAATAATTGGATCATGGTGCTAATGATGTCAAATTTTTCCCAAGCAGGCAATGGTGGTAGTACAATAGCTCCGGTTGACCCGACTTCATCAATGTCTGGGTCATCCTCATCAAAGAATTGAGGGGCATATCTTTGGAATCTATTTCCCCTTCCATGGTGACCAGTGTTAACAACCTCATCTCAAGCTTCCTCCACATCCTGAAGTGCATCTTGCCTAGCTTCTTCAGCAATACGGGCATCTCTCTTCTCTTGGTTCTCCATCTTTTGCAGTGTTCTTTCGAGTTGGAGATCCAAATGAATCAGGGATTTCCACTCCAAAAAGTACTTGTAATTCACCAAGCGACAACCTATAGATATCCAAAAACAAAAAGAAAACATAATTTAGGTAATAACAACCAAAAGTCAAATACAAGCAATTAATCTAATCTTAGTCGTATTCCCCGTCAATGACACCACTTTTTGATAATGCCCAAACTCACACTTCCTGACAAAGTATGAAGCGAACGTTGTCAATAAAGAACCCAACAAAGAGTTTAGGGTCGAACCCACAAGGAATAGGGTAAGATCTAGACTAATGTTGGTAATTGAACTTGTTGATGAGTTATCTCCAAATTGGGGGGTTTCAAGAAAACAATATTAAAGCAAAGATTATAATTATGATTTAGATCAAGATTTGCAAACAACTAGAGTAAGTGTTCCCTATGGGTTCATAACTACTTAGGTGTCACAATCCATACAGAGGCCCAGATTGCGACACGGGACAAGGAGCCCCGAGAGACTCCAAGCCGACCCATGGCATGGACATAATCTATTTCAATCAATAAAACGGAAGAATTAACATGATAATCTTAGACGAAGTCTGAAATAAACATAACATCAGAATACACACAATCTGAAGCTGAATACATCCTTTTGTCTGAAAAGCCTCTAAGTCTGATGAGTTGATGGGACAAGACCCCCAACTAACTCGATAAAGTGGAAAACTGAAAATACATAGAGAAATCTAATAAAACATGGTCCTCCGGAGATAAGGACTCACCACTAAGCTGGGTGCTAACTCTAATACGGGCTACTGACGAGGCTGAGTCTGAGTGTCGGGGCCTATATCATGAAACAATACAACATAGCATATGCATTCAGTACGTGGAATGTACCGAGTATTCAAGGTAAGTAAAGCCGCTTAATTAAGTAAAATCATTAAAATATGTATAATGTAAAACATAAACAAAATAAGAATCTGAGAGCAGGGATTGCATGCTATCTTTATGAAAACATGATTTCAACATAACATAACATCATAACTAAATCAATTGACCCAAAGCTTAAATCTGATAGTCATAAATAAAGTTGAATATTGTCCAAACCTTCTTTAGAACATATAGAGTTATATACAATATGAGTGATAAACATGCATACTGAAATCATGAGGAACAATGGGAGACTCGTCTTTTAACCGACATACCACGATAGAGCTTACGTGGTCCCAACTATCACACTCAAGTGGGTACAGCTGTCCAAAACCTTTCCAAGGCTAAGGACGATACCATGATATCGATATCAATCTCGGGGACCAATCGGCCAGGGGATAGCTCACAAGGGAGGTTCCAAAGTATATATATATATATAAGTATAAACCTATGTTGACGTGTAGTTCTAAGGCATAGGGTGATCGACTCTTATCCTACGCGGTGCTAGACACTACTCCAAAAATATGCATATGCTCTCTATCATTTTTCAACGAAGCTAACCATCGACGAAGCTCAATAATCAAATACATCTCAAATCTGAAATTTGTGCATATGAGAAGCTTTAACTCAAACCATAACGCAAACTGAAAATAATTGGGGGTCTTCGCTCTAAAACCATGTGGTAAGCTTAATTCAGAAAAATCATAAATCATACTTGAACATATGATTATTGCCTAATACTCTAATATACTTGAAAATACTCAATTCACTTTGAAATATGATTATAAACATGGGTAACTTGGTAACATGCCTTTCATCATCAATACTCCCTCATACATGAACATTCACCATAAATCTCAACTTTCATGATTTTCACATAAATGGGAATTTTGAATTTATAAAGCTTGAAACATGATTTTTAATTGAAAACAATGTAAAACTTGCCCATGAATCATAATTCATTAGTAGAAACATATTTAAATCATACCCATGTAGAGAATAAGGAATTTCATGCATTGGGTTAAAACCCCATAGAATTTACATAGGAAATATCATGATTTAGAGAGAGATTGGGCATGGGTATGAATGGATTAACCCATTCATAACCCTACATACCTGATTATAGCTGATTCTTACACTCCTCTAATTGCCCTGGAGGAATTGAAGAGAACTTGAAGGAGAATAAGCTTGACCACCTCTCTAACTCTCTAACTTTGCATGCATGAGTAAGAATGGCCTAAAATGAACTTAACCCTCTTAAATCTCATCATTCATAACTTAAAAAGACGTAGTTTAGGCCTTAGGATCATAGAAATTATGGAAAAGCCCTTACTAAATTCGCAGGAAATAACTGACTGTCAGTCCCCATAAGGGACTGGACGACTCGTTACTCAAGACCACGACTCATGGCATCATCCATCAAGTGCACTACTTGAGGGTTCATATGGGGCTCATCACGGGAGACATCACGAATCGTTACTGGTGACCGCGAGTCGTGGTCACCATTTGTCACATACACTGCCTGGGATTTCACTTAGCTCAATCATGCTGCTCACGACCTTCCCCACGAATCGTGATGACCGACCACAACTCGTGGGGATCTTTCGTAAGGTATATTGCCACTTCTCTTCACCCTCTCAATCATCTTGTCCCACGACTAACTCAATGAGTCGTAGGGTCTGACCACGACTTGTGGGCACATCCCTGGGGACCTTAAATCCTAAAAATCCAAATGACACCTTGATCCTCACCACGAGTCATCTCACGACTCGTGGTCTACCCCCACGGGTCACAGAACGACTCATTCTGTGAGCTGATGCTAGATTTCCAATTTTTCTCTGTTTCACTCCCGGGTCTGATTTTTGGGATTCTGGGATAATACATTAGGTTATACATATGTGAAAAATCCCAATGCTTACTTGTAGAACTGATAACTATGGTTCATCCAAATGATTGGTTCATTCCTATTGGATGACTATACTCAATCTGGGTCAAGTCTATGAGCGATTTCAAACTAACCATTATCAATATGTTTCAAATTTAACTATCCTATGACCATAGCTCAAGTTAATACAACGATCATAAAGATCAAGGCTTTGTTGTAATTCTCTTTTCCTAATCTCTACCTCTATAGGTTCAAGCAAGTAAAGAATTTGGGCAAGTCCTAATGTTGTACTCCGTTAAGAAATGTTTAAATATGAAGAGAATAAAATACAAGGGTTTAGCATTGGTTTTGAATCACTTTTGTGTAACCCTATTTCGTTATTCCACCATGGTTCCAACAACCCCTAGTTGTGGAGGTTTTACCCTCTCATGTTTGTTAGATTATAATTTGCATTCATAGACAAATACATAATTAAATACTTACAGCAATAATTTGAAGAAAACCATATTTGAATATCAAAGAACAATCTCAAGAATAATGGATGAAATCAAGAGTTTTATCCTAAGAATTTCTCTCAAAACTTGATAAAAATTCACAAAGAATATTCTTAACACGCCTTTCCTACTTCGTTTCTATGTTCTCTGACTAAAATAAAATATAAAAGATATTTATACAGACATTAGAAACCTTTCCTAAGCTAACAGGGAATATTCCATATCTAGCGTTGACTGTGTCACAACTAGACCTACAACCAGTAGAAGGATTGTATAGGTCGCATGCTCTTCTCGTACGTCCTTGGCTGCTATAAATTTGTTTGAGTGTTGGTAGGCTTTTACGACTCGTACCACAGTCCTACGAGTCATACAATGCATCCAGGCTTGGCCCTGAGAACTCTAACATCTTCTGAAGTTTTCCACGAGTGTTGTGTTATGCCTCGTACCTTACTCCTACGACTCATACTGTTTGTTGTGTCTGAAGTTCTTTCAAGTCTTGAATGATTACTTAAAGTTCACCACGGCTCATAGTACGGGTCGTATGTGCATTCTACGATCCGGAGTCCATCCGTACCAAGAGACTGCCTTTGTGCAAATTTCTCTGAACAATTCCACGACTCCAGCTAAGGCTCGTACCAAGAGTTGTATGTTGCCTTCCTCTTATTCCAGCCTTCTGACTTTCACCATGGTTCTCAGTAAGAGCCGTACTTTGATTAGTACGGCTAATACAATCAAAGTACGGCTCGTACTGAGACTTGTACTTGGCTGATTTTCTGCATTTTTAGGCTTCTTTTGCATATTTTTCCTCCAACACTTATTATTCCTAAAATCAAAGTAAAAGTTCCTCATATCCATATAAACATACCTAATTCCATGCTATTTTCTCAAATTTAAGTGTCGAAAGTGCTGTAAACTCATAGCACATCACAGCTTATTATATTTGAGACTAGAAAAGAGAGAATTGGCTTGAGAGATGCACCAGTTGGCTAGTCTAGCAGTTCGGTTGCTAAATTAAGATGATAGTGAGGTTATGATTCAGAATACTACAGTGTCGTCTCTAGTGGTGGAAGTGAAAGAATGACAGTACGAAGACCCTAGCTTGGTACAACTTAGAAAGAAAGTACAGCAAGAAGGGTTGTTAGCCTTTAAGATAACGGGGAACAATGTTTTGAGATTTAGAGGTCGAATCTGTGTTGCAGATGTAGAAGGGCTTCATCACAGATTATGCCAGAGGTACGTTACTCCCGTTATTCTCTTCACCTGGACTCAATGAAAATGTATCATGATAGAAAAGAGATCTATTAGTGGCATGGGATGAAGATGTAACACCCCGGGAATGCCTAAGAATAGACCCGAGAGTTGAATTTGAAAAGTGCAGAAAACTGGCAAAAACATCACAGAACGACTCGTGGTATCAACCCACGAGTCGTTGTATGCTGTCGTTCGTTGGGGAAAAGATGGTGGCAGTGGAGACAACGAGAGGTATGACAACCCGTTGTGGGATATAACGGGCTGTCATTTGTAGTCTTGGTTAGGGTCAGGCTAGGCAGTAGTGTAAACAATGGGAGATATGATGAATCATTGTGGGAAACAACAAGTCTTCTTTAGCAGTCGTGGGAAGGAGTTAGGTTTTTCAGGTGACTTTCAATGGGCGTTCCAATGACCCATTAGAATAGAACACGAGTCGTTGGTTGTGGTTGTTGTTTGAGTTTTAGTTTTTCCAATGGACTCTACGAGGGATAACAATGGTCCGTTGTTTGTGGTGACGGGTCGTGGTGTGACCCGTTAGGAGATGAGATGCCAAGGTTCAGGGGGCTAACCACGGGAAATGTGACGAGTCATTGGTTGAAGGTACGGGTCATCCTAATGATCCGTTGTTTGGTTCCCAGCAGGGCTATCAGTAGTGGTTTCAACGAGGGACGTGACGGGTCGTCGTTGGTTCCAACAACCCGTTAGTCCCACCTGCAAGTTCAATCTGGCTAGTTTTCAGGGCAGGTTCATTAAGTGTATTTTCGACTTTTTCACGATATAAGGCCCTAAACTAAGTCATTTTGTCTTGGGAAAGCTGGGTTTTTAAGAGAAAGACCTATTCTAAACTCGCATTCATGCATGCAAGTGTTTTTGACAAGTGATCTAAGGGGAGATTTTCAAGCTTTTCACCTCAATTCCTTCAATTTCATTCTTGGGCTTTTAAGGAGGGTTAGGAGTTGATAATCCCAGGTATTTAAGGTCTTCAATGGGTGGATTCTTCCACACCCATGTTCCTTCTCTATTAATTACTCAAAATTTATTTAAAAACTCATGGGTTTTTATATTCGGTTTGTATAAATTTTAATGATTTAATTATGGGTCTTGTGATTTCAAAACTCTATTATTATCTACTGATTTTGATCATCTTTTGAGTTCCAAATTGATATTAATATAGCTGATTTCAGATTTATAATCAATTAAGCTTGATTATCCATGTCCAGTATAAACCGATTTATGATCTGTTGATTCATTGATGTTTCTGATAAGCCCAGCATGTATTATGAATTAAATCATGAATATATTATGTCATCTATTATAATCTTATGCAAAATTAAACTATATGCATGATCTACAAGTATGTATGTATTTTATTAAGCATGAATTATGTTTTTGGCCGACTCACGGGCCTCAAGTCATGGCTAGTTCACGTANCACGTATGTTCGAGCATGTTTATGATTATCATGATTTAAATAGACCATGAACTCATGTATGTATTATTATGAGCACTATATATGTTTTGGGAGTAGTATTGAACACTGAGTAGGTTCGGGGCTCAGTTAAGCCCCGGATCTCATGAACTACGTGCCATCGTAGGTATGTTGGGACCCTTTCATGTCTGTCCCTAGCCAAATGGCCCTTTTTCATGCGTGATCATTCCCTTAATGGTTCCTACCCTTGGCAAGGTACGAACACCCTCTCGACTAGGGTAACAAGTCGGGCTTCATGTGTGCTCATATGGGATATGTCGGTTAAGAGAATCTCCCACCGTTCCTCATGATTTATGCATGTTTATGATTATGTATATTGGCTCAAGTCATGTTCAATAAAGTTTTTCTCTTATGATTATGATTACGATTTTATTATGAATGTTTCGAAAACCTTGAGCCTTATGTTATATTACGATAATTATGTCACGAGCATGTTTTCCTACTCTTATGATCATTTATGAGTTTTATACATGTTTTAAATGTTCGTTTTACTTACCTTGCATACTTAGTACATTTCGCGTACTAACCGCATACTTTCTATGTTGTATAGTCTCATGATACAGGTCCTAGTTTCTCAGGCGGATCCTCACCAGTAGATAGATTCGGACTTTCTCTCTACGTACTTGGTGATTCCTCATGTTCCAAGGGCTACATGTTCACACTCTATATTATTTCTTCAGTTTATGGATGTTGGATTAGTTGGGGAGTTGTCCCATCAATCCGCCTTTCATGTCTAGAAGCTTATCAGACTAAAAAGTTGTATTTCGCCGTATTGTATGAGTATTGTACTATTTTCCCTCATGTTATGTTATGATTACCTTATCCATGCTAAGTTTTCTTCTCATGTGATTGAATTAGATGTATGCTCATGCCATGGGTTGACTTGGGGCCTCTCGAGGCTCCTTGTTCCGTGTCTACAATCCGGGTGTATGTTTGGGATCTAACAAACTTGGTATCAAATCCATAGGTTTATGTGTCCTAGGGAGTCTGAAAGCCGCGTTAAGTAGAGTCTTTTTCATGGGTGTGAAGCGCGCCATACTTATGACGAAGAGGCTACTAGACGTTTAGGAATGTTCCCTTCTTTCATGATCTATGTCGTGCGATGAATGTCCTTTACTCCTCTAATTCATTCTATTCACGTTTGTAGAATCATGCCTCCACGCCGGGTAAATGCCAGGAGAAACGGCAATGGTGATGATAATGAGGGTGCCCATGATGGAGAGCATCTGCCAGGTCCACTCGTTCATGAGGAGCACATACCAAAGCCAGGCGCCCACTATGAGTTTAGGGCGGCGATTCAGATGTTGGCACAGGCCGTGACAGCTTAGGTCCAGAATTAGATTGTGGTACATTATCCGCAAAATGGGAATGCAGCAGCTGCTAGGGTGAGGGACGTTTTGAGCATGAGCCCTCCGGAGTTCACAGGGTTGAAGGTAAATGAGGACCCACATGACTTTATTGAGGAAATTCTTAAAATCACTCAGGTTATGGGGGGTGAATAATGGGGAATGTGTTGATTTGACCTCCTATCAGCTCAAGGGGATAGCACATATATGGTTCAAGCAATGGAAAGTTGCTAGGACAGCGCGTGTAGTCCCGATAGGTTGGGATGAGTTCCACACCGCATTTATGGATCGGTTCTCCCCTCGAGAGATGAGGGAGATCAAGGAGGCTGAGTTTGTGAATTTGAAGTAGGGCAACATGTTAGTCCAGGAGTATGCCTTGGAGTTCACTTGGCTATTTAAATATGCTCCGGAGTTGGTGGTGGATCAGCGGGCTCGGGTAAGCTGCTTTGTGCATGGAGTCGCAAATTACTTGGATAAGGATTGCAGGATTGCAATGCTACACCAGGACATCAATTTTCCCCGTATTGTATTACATGCACAGCAGATGGAGTCATTTTATAGGTGGCAGAGAGAGGCCAAGAGGGCCAGGACCGACCTACAGGATTTCTCAAGCCAGGTCAGGAGGTGGATCACNGTATTACATGCACAGCAGATGGAGTCATTTTATAGGTGGCAGAGAGAGGCCAAGAGGGCCAGGACCGACAGCTACAGGATTTCTCAAGCCAGGTCAGGAGGTGGATCACGTCAGTAGTCTCAGCACAAGACCACTACTCCAGCTCCATCATCGGCTAGCACGCCGTCCAGGTTCAGGGGAGACCAGAGGAGCAAGGCTCCAGGCTCGAGGGATCATGGTAGCATGTAGGTGGAGCGCACTTTTCCAGCGTGTGTGAGATGTGGCAAAAATCATCCCGGGAGGTGTCTAGTCGGTGCGGATGCTTGTTTCAGGTGTGGAAAACTCAGGCACAGGATTAGAGATTGCCCTGCAGCCAGTTCTACTGCTCCAGCAGCACAACCCCCTCAGCAAGGTGCCACCACTAGTTCGTCAGGTGGTCAGCGCCGGAACAGGTTTTATACTCTAGTGCCTCGCTAGGAGCAGGAGGCTTCGCCAGATGTGGTCACGGGTATGTTGCAAGTCTTTCATATTAATGCTTATGCTTTGTTAGATGCAGGAGTTACCTTGTCTTTCGTGACCCCTTACATTGCTAGTAATTTTGGAGTTAGTCTTGAAATTTTGTCAGAACCATTCTCCATATCTACTCTAGTCGGTGAATCCGTGGTAGCTAGGCAAGTGTATAGAGGTTTCCCCATTACGGTGTTGCATAAGGTTACCTCCGCGAACTTAGTCGAATTGGTCATGACTGATTTTGACATCATTTTAGGTATGGATTGGTTGTTGCCTATTATGCTTCGATTAATTGTAGGACCCGTGCAGTGGAATTCTGATTTTCGGGTGATTCGGTTTTGGAATGGAGGGGTAATTCAATTGTACCTACCGGTCAATTTATTTCATATCTGAAGGCTAGGAAAATGATCTCTAAGGGTTGCATGTACCACCTAGTTAGGGCTAAGGATGTAGAGTCTGAGACCCTGACCATTCAGTCAGTTCCAGTGGTGTGCGAGTATCCGGAGGTTTTTCCCGATGATTTACCAGGTGTTCCTCTAGAAAGAGAAATTGATTTTGGAATTGATCTACTGCCTGATACGTAGACTATCTCTATTCCTCCTTACAGGATGGCCCCAGCCGAGCTAAAAGAGTTAAAGGAACAGTTGAAGGACTTTTTGGATAAGGGTTTCATTAGACCGAGCAAGTCATTATGGGGTGCACCGGTTCTATTTGTCCGGAAGAAGGATGGATCCCTTTGAATGTGTATTGATTATTGGCAACTTAATAAGGTCACCATCAAGAATAGGTACCCCTTGCCCAGGATTGATGATCTATTTGACCAGCTCCAGGATGCCAGGTGTTTATCGAAGATAGATCTCAGGTCTGGATATCACCAGCTCAGAGTCCGGGAGAGTTATATCCCAAAGACAGCCTTCAGGACCCGGTATGACCAATATGAGTTTTTAGTTATATCTTTTGGACTAACCAATGCTCCTGCAGCTTTTATGGACCTGATGAATAGGGTGTTCAAGGCATATTTGGACATGTTCGTAATTGTGTTCATTGATGACATCCTTATATACTCCCGAAGCGAGGAGGAGCATGCCGCTCATTTGAGAATAATACTTCAGACCCTCAAAGATCGTCAGTTGTATGCAAAGTTTAGCAAGTGTTAATTTTGGCTGTACTCGGTGGTATTTCTGGGCCATGTGGTGTCAAGTAAGGGCATAAGGGTGGATTCTCAGAAAATCAAAGCGATAAAGAATTGGCCTAGACCGGTAAATCCTTTAGAAATTCGGAGTTTCTTGGGCCTAGAGGGGTACTACTAGAGATTTGTTGAGGGTTTCTCATCCATTGTGGCACCTTTGACCAAGTTGACTCAGAAAAAGATAAAGTTCCAATGGTCAGAGGATTGTGAGAAAAGCTTCCAGGAATTGAAGACCCGACTCACTTCAGAACCAATGTTGACTTTACCCGAGGGTACCAATGACTTTGTTGTATATTGTGATGCTTCGAGATTCGGACTAGAATGTGTGTTGATATAGCGTGGGAAGGTGATAGCACATGCCTCTCGACAGTTAAAGATTCACGAAAAGAATTACCCGACCCATGATCTTGAGTTGGCTGCGGTGGTGTTTGCACTAAAGATATGGCGGAATTACTTGTATGGGGTCCATGTGGATGTGTTCACAGATCACAAGAGCCTGCAATATGTGTTCATGCAAAGAGATCTCAATCTTCGGCAGAGGAGGTGGTTGGAATTGCTAAAGGACTACGATATGAGCGTTCTTTACCACCCGGGCAAGGCTAATGTGGTTGCGGATGTACTTAGTAGGCTATCTATGGAGAGTGTGTCCTACGTGGATGAGGGAAAGAAAGAGTTCGTGAAGTATGTCCACCGACTCGCAAGATTGGGAGTTAGATTGATCGACTCGACCGATGGCGGTGTCGTTGTGCAGAATGGGTCAGAATTGTCCTTGGTGGTTGATGTCAAATCTAAGCAAGATGAGGATCCGATCTTGAGGAAGCTGAAGGAAGCAGTGCGGAGTCAAAAGGTGGATGTTTTCTCCCAAGGGGTATATGGTGTGCTACTATACCAGGGTAAACTATGCGTTCTGAACGTCGATAACTTGAGGGTTCGGATATTGCATGAAGCACATGGTACCAGATATTCCATCCACCCGAGATCCAAGAAGATGTACCGGGACTTGCGGGAAATCTATTGGTGGGATGGTGTGAAGAAGGATATCGCAGAGTTCGTAGCCAAATGTCCTAATTGTCAGCAAGTGAAAGTTGAGCATCAAAGGTCAGGAGGTGTACTTCAAGATATTAGCATTCCCGCTTGAAAGTGGGAAGAGATTACTATGGATTTTATTACAGGCCTACCTCATACTCGCCGACACTATGATTCCATTTGGGTGGTGGTAGACAGGTTAACAAAGGCTGCACACTTCCTATCGATTAAGACCACGGATTCAGCGGATGATTATGCCAAGTTGTATATTCGGGAGTTAGTTCCACTTCATGGAGTGCCCTTGTCTATTATTTCAGACCGAGATGCTCAGTTTACCTCCCAGTTCTGGCGGTCTTTTCAAAAGGGACTTGGGACTCAAGTCAAGCTCAACACAGCATTCCATCCGCAAACGGATGGCCAGGCAGAACAAACAATCTAGACTCTTGAGGATATGTTAAGGGCTTGTGTTATGGATTTTAAAGGTAGTTGGGATGATTATTTTCCCTTAATCGAGTTTGCTTATAATAACGGCTATCACTCTAGTATCCAGATGGCACCGTTCGAGGCTCTTTACGGGCAAAGGTGTAGATCACCCATCGGATAGTTTGAGGTTGGTGAGGCAGCCATGATAGGACCTGATTCGGTTCATTAGGACATGGTGAAGGTCCAGTTGATAAGGAAACGGTTTAAAACTGCTCAAAGTCGTCAGAAGTCGTATGCTGATGTGTGGAGAAGAGATTTTGAGTTTGATGTGGACGAATGGGTATTTCTAAAGGTATCTCCCATGAAGGCAGTCGTGCAGCTCGGAAAGAAAGGGAAACTCAGTCCCCGCTATATTGGCCCCTACCGGGTTGTGAGAAGAGTCAGTAAGGTAGCATATGAGTTGGACTTGCCATCGAAGTTATCTTCAGTTCATCCCGTCTTTCATGTGTCACTTTTGAAGAAGTGTTTGGATGACCCAACATTGGTGGTCCCAGTAGACAGCATTGGGTTAAAAGACAGCCTCAGTTATGAAGAAATTCTCATTGAAATCATGGATCGTCAGGTTCGGAAGTTGAGAAAAAAGGAATAGCTTCAGTTAAGGTCTTATAGAGGAATCAGCATGTTGAGGGAGCTACGTGGGAAGCCGAAGTGGATATAATGGCTAGATACCCACATTTGTTCTCTACTGGCTTAGTTTCGACTTTTATCAGTTCTACTCTACGATCCCATTTAGTTTTTATGTTTAGTTCATGTGTGCAAGTTTCTTTTATGTGTATGAATGTGTATGTCAAGCATGAGATCAGTTCAGCTATGTGATTTGATTCGAAGGCAGTCATTCCATGAAAATTTCGATTAAAATGATTAGTATATAGTTGTTACACCTCGGAATTTTTTTTGATGATTATTTGATGGTTATATATTTATTAAGGGAATTATGGGTCGTATGTTGTCCGTAGGTGAGGAGGGAAACATGTGCAAAGGGAAAAGCGAAGAGTATGTGAAGTTTGTAAATAAGGGTCAA
>JACEIK010003828.1:71848-131288 GCA_018107945.1 Datura stramonium | reverse complement strand
GCTTTGTGGACTTAGTGTGTACAGTGTTATTCAGTTTGTGGCCTCGTCGGCTTATTGTTGCTTGGTTTAGCACACTAATTGCCTTGGTTGCATTTCGATTTTTTACCCCATATTGTTGAGACCTTATGGGTCCATTTTATTCTTCAGTTGATTATGACAGGTGGCCTGGATGACCTAAGTGTTATTGTTACAGATGTCATATAGCCGGCTTCTCGATCAATCATGAATCGAGTGCCAGTTGCGCCCTATTACCCTGTTTTACGGCGTGACAATAGCTATGATAAATTGTATGTTTCTATTGCTACTTGTTTCCTACATTTGAGGAAGAATGTTTCCAAGGGGGAGATATTGTAATACCCCGGGAGGGCCTAAGAATAGACCCGAGAGTTGAATTTGAAAAGTGCAGAAAACTAGCAAAAATATCACAGAACGGACCACAGAACGACGCGTGGTATCAAACCACGAGTCATTGTATGCTGTTGTTGGTTGGGGAAAAGATGGTGGCAGTGGAGACAACCAGAGGTATGACGACCCGTTGTGGGATATAACGGGCTGTCCTTTGCAGTCGTGGTTAGGGTCAAGCTGGGCAGTAGTGTAAACAATGAGAGATATGATGACTCGTTGTGGGAAACAACGAGTCATCGTTAGCAGTCGTGGGAAGGAGTTAGGTTTTTCAGATGACTTTCAACAGGCATTCCAATGACCCGTTAGAATAGACCATGAGTCGTTAGTTGTGGTCGTTGTTTGAGTTTTAGTTTTTCCAGTGGAATATATGAGGGATAACAACGATCCATTGTTTGTGGTGATGGGTCCTGGTGTGACCCGTTAGGAGATGAGAAGCCAAGGTTCTGGGGGCTAACCACGGGTGATGTGACGAGTCATTGGTTGAAGGTACGGCTCTCCCTAATGATCCGTTGTTTGGTTCCGAGATTGGGCTATCAGCAGTGGATTCAACGAGGGACATGACGGGTCGTCGTTGGTCCCAACGACCCGTTAGTCCCACCCGTGGGATCAATCTAGCCAGTTTTCAGGGCAGGTTCATTAAGGGCATTTTCAACTTTTCATGATATAAGGCCCTAAACTATGTCGTTTTAGCTTGGGAAAGCTGGGCTTTAAAGAGAAAGACCTATTCTAAACTCCCATTCATGCATGCAAGGTTTTTGACAAGTGATCTAAAGGGAGATTTTCAAGCTTTTCACCTCAATTCCTTCAATTTCATTATTGGGCTTTTAAGGAGGGTTAGGAGTTGATAATCCCAGGTATGTAAGCTTTTCAATGGGTGGATTTTTCCATACCCATGTTCCTTCTCTATTAATTACTCAAAATTTATTTAAAAACTCATGGGGTTTTATATTCGGTTTGTATAAATTTCAATGATTTAACTATGGGTCTTGTGATTTCGAAACTCTATCATTATCTACTTATTTTGATCATCTTTTGAATTCCAAATTGATATTAATATAGCAGATTTCGGATTTCTAATCAGTTAAGCTTGATTATGCATGTCCATGATAAACCGATTTATGATCAATTGATTCATTGATGTTTTTGATAAGCCCAACATGTATTATGAATTAAATCATGAATATATTATGTCATCTATCATGATCTTATGGAAATTTAAAGTATATGCATGATCTACAAGTATGTATGCATTTTATTAAGCATAAATTATGTTTTTGGCTGACTCAGGGGACTCAAGTCATGGCTAGTTCACGTATGTTCAAGCATGTTTATGATTATCATGATTTAACTAGCCCATGAACTCAGGTATGTATTATTATGAGCACTATATATATTTTTGGAGCAGTATCAAACATCGAGTAGGTTCGGGGCTTAAGTTAAGCCCCGGATTTTATGAACTACGTGCCAACGTAGGTGTGTTGGGACCTTTCATGTCTGTCCCTGGCCAAATGGCCCTTTTTCATGTGTGATCACTCCCTTCACGGTTCCTACCCTTGGCAAGGTACAAACACCATCCCGGCTAGGGCTACAAGTCGGGCTTCATGTATGCTCATATGGGGTATGTCGGTTAAGAGAATCTCCCACCGTTTCTTATGATTTATACATGTTTATGATTATGTATATTGGCTCAATTCATGTTCAATAAAGCTTTTCTCTTATGATTATGATTACGATTGTATTATGAATGTTTTGAAAATCTTGAGCCTTATGTTATATTACGATAATTATGTCACGAGCATGTTGTTCTACTCTTATGATCATTTATGAGTTTTAGACATGTTTTAAATTTCCGTTTTACTTACCTTGCATACTCAGTACATTCTACGTACTGACCGCATACTTTCTATGTTGTATCGTCTCATGATATAAGTCCCAGTTCTCAGGCGCATCGTCACCCGTAGATAGATTCAGACTTGCTCACTGCGTACTTGGTGAGTCCTCATATTCCGAGGGCTACATGTTCACACTCTATGTTATTTATTCAGTTTTTGGATGTTGGATTAGTTGGGGAGTTGTCCCATTAATCCGCCTTTCATGTTTAGAGTCTACTGTTTTCCCTCATGTTATGTTATGATTACGTTCTCCATGCTAAGTCTTTCACTCATGTGATTTAATTAGATATATGCTCATGCCATGGGTCGACTTGGGCTTCTCAGGGCTCCTTGTTCTGTTTCCCACCCCGGGGTGTACGTTTGGGTCGTGACAAAGAAAGATATTGCATAGTTTGTAGAACAGTGTCCCAATTGCCAGCAAGTGAAAGATGAACTTTAGAAACCTGGTCGGCTAACTCAGGAGATAGTAGTGCCTATATGGAATGGGAAGCAATCAATATGGATTTTGTTACAAGTTTACCTCGCACCAGACATAAATTTGACTCTACTAGGTCATTGTCGACAGGTTAACGAAATCAGCTCATTACTTGCCAGTCAGGACTACGTTTTTAGCTGAAGATTATGTTGAGTTATACATTAAATAGATAGTCCAATTGCACGGTATCCTAGTGTCTATCATTTCTAACAAAGGGGCCCAGTTCACAGTAGATTTGGAAGTCATTTCAGAAAGGTTTGGGGATGCAAGTTAACTTGAGTACAGCTTTTCATCCACAAATAGATGGCCAAGCATATGCACCATTTAGAAACTCGAAGATATGTTACGGGCATGTGTGCTAGACTTCAGAGGAAGTTGGGATGAATACCTACCTCTTATTGAGTTTGCATATAATAACAGTTACCATTCTATCATCAAAGATGGCACCTTATGAAGCTTTATACAGTGGGAAATGCAAATCCCCCAGATTGTTTGAAGTAGGTGAGTTAGGGTTGATTGGACTTGACATGATACATCAGTCAGAAGAGAAAGTCAAACTCATCAGAGAGTGTTTATTGACAGCATAGAGTCGTCAGAAGTCCTATTCCGATGTACGGTGTAGAGACTTAGAGTTTAATGTCGATGATTGGGTATTCCTGAAGGTTTCACCAATGAAGGGTGTCACGATATTTGGAAATAAGGGCAAGCTTAGCACTAGATTCATCCGGCCATATCAGATTCTTTGGAAGATAGGCCAAGTGGCCTATGAGTTAGAATTGTCTTCCGGGCTAGAATTTGTTCATCTAATCTTTCATGTATCGATGTTACGCAAGTGCGTACGAGATCATTCTTGGATTTCCTAATTGAGGATGTTCAGGTCACAGAAGAGCTGTCCTACGAGGAGACTCCAATAGTTATACTAGATCGACAGGTCTGTAGATTGAAGACCAAAGATGTAGCCTCTGTTAAAGTTTTATGGAGGAACAGAGATGTAGAAGAGATGAGTTGGGAGGCTGAGGAAGATATGAGGTCTAGATATGCTCACTCGTTCCAGAATCTAAGATGATAGCGCATCGACTCAAATAGTTGCAGTTGAGGTGAGACAGTTATTTAGATGTTATATTGTTGCTTTTGTTGTCATTGTCGATTGCTCTCCTTATTATTGTAGAGCTATGTTGTTTAGCTATTCATTTCGTCCTTGAGACTTCAAGGTTGGACTTTTCTGCGTCTTAGGTTTTTGGATAGTCCATATTATAGGGGAGACTCTGCTGAAATTTTCTAATTACTACTATAAGATTAAATTTGTTAATCTAAGTTACATTTGAGGATGAATGTTCCTAAGGGGAGAATGATGTAACACCCCGTATAATTTAAACGATAAACTCGTACCTTCGGGCCATGGTCAAGAGTGCTTAGTACTATAAGAAGGATGTGTTATGAGGTATCCATATCACTCAATGATCGTACGTTAATATTTGAAGCCGAGAAAGTTGTAACAAAAATTGGCAAAAGTTATCGCAAGTTACTTTTAGAAATTCTTTGAAATTCAGGTCAAATGTCTTGGAGCTTTTCTCCCAATATATAAAGAATTCGGAGGCCTACTACCTAATAAATTGAATTTCTATGAGTCTAATTTCTAGTTCATAAAACAGTTTGCCAATCCAACTTCAGAGTAGAGAGATATTCGCATTTTCGCGAGACTGTGCAAGTAGGCGATGAGGGCCAGAGAGGCTCTGCGATGGCAAGGTGTCATGCCACCAAATCAGTGCATTGGACAGCGTGACACGTTGCTACTGAGGTGGTGGCTGCTTATATAAGTTATTTGGTCAGTTGTTTGATCACTTTTCATCATTTTTCAGCAATTCCCTCAACCAGAACCTCTCTCAAGCCTCCTCTTCATGTTCCTTTTATTTTTAAGGTTAGGAAATAATTTCCAACTTTATTCTTTATGTCGGGAAGTTAGGAGCTTCGTGTAGCTTGTGTTTTGGTGTTGATTTCGGCAAGTTTGGTGGCTGTTCTTATTGAACCAGTTGGTAAGCCATTTTCCCTGCCTTATTCTTAGTTGTTTAAGATGATTTTAGGTGGGTAAGCATTGGTAGGTTGTTGTTTTGGAATTCCTACCGTCGAATTCATTAGAAATTAGCCAAATAAGTGTCGTCTTGTGTTGTCTCTTGGTTGAATTTGTTGGCAGGGTGTTTAGGGTGTGAGATGCTGCTCTTAGGCAGCCTCTTGGTGCTTTGGAAGTGAAGGTGTGGCTAGCTTACGTTAATTGGAATTTAAGGTATGTTAAGGCTAACCACTTTCGTCAAGTTATTCTCAGCGTATAGTTGATACGACTTGTACTTTGTAGTAATTCGAGCATATAGATGTTATGATTAGCTGCTACAAGTAGAATTGAGGTCATAGTATAGTATCCCTTGTGGGGATTAACCCTATTCAGCTTTGCCTCCCGTTATGAATGGCCTAGAGATTACCAAATTGTATTGTTTCCTATGGGGATACAGATTGCTCACAGGACCTATATGACGTCTGAAAAGAGTAGATTGAGGCTTGCAGAGCCATATTGAAGTCTATTCACCTATGGACTTCCCTTATGCCGTAGTGGCATTACTGACCCTCATAGAGCCTAGTGTTCTCGGTATAGTTACAGGAGCTAGAAGGCTCAGATACAGATACAGGAACACAGAAGGCTCAAACACAGCTACAGGAGCCCATCGGGCTCAGTTACAGTTTCAGAGACCAAACATATTTTAGTTACTATTCACCTGCGGGACCACAGTAATACTATTATGGGTACTGTCACGATCCGAACATAGGCTTGGATTGAGATACGGGACAAGAAACCCTGAGAGGCTCCATGTAAACCTATGGCATGAACATACATCTACTAAATCATAGATAAGCGGAAGATCAACATAATTAATATAGCGAAAGTCTGAACATAACATAACATCTGAATACATACATAAGTTTGAAGCTGAAAACATACTATGGCTAGAAAGCCTCTAATGCTGACGAGTTGATGGGAAAAGACCGTAACTAACTCACTAAAGTATGAAACTGGAAATACGAAATATAACTAATAAAAAGGGCCCTCAAAATATGAGGACTCACCAACTGAGACTGAGAAATGCTAACTCCGGAAATCTGACTAGCGGCGGGACTAAGCCTTGATATCGGAGCCTGTATCATAAAATGATATAGCATAGAATATGCGGTCAGTACGTGGAATATACTGAGTATGCAAGGTAAGTAAAATCGCTAAGTAAGTAAAATCATAAATCATGCATAGTATAAAACATAATCAAGATAAGATTCTGAGAGTAGAGCTCGCATGCTATTTTCTGAAATCATGATCTGAACATAAATAAATATCATAACTGAATCAAATGACCTAAAGTTGAAAACTAACAATCATAAGTAAAACTGAACATTGGGTCAAACCTGCTGAAAACATAATATCATGATTGATAAACTGCATAAATGAAATCATGAGGAACAATGGGAGACTTGTCATATAACCGATATTACCAAGATAGAGCTTACGTGGTCCCGGCTATCACACTCAAGTGGGTAGAGCCATCCAAAGCCTTTCTAGGTCTAAGGACGCTACCATGATATTGATATCAAGCTGAAGGCCCCTTGGGAGTAGGGGAAGCTCACAAGGGAGGTCCCAAATAATCTGAAAAATACCTATGTTGGCGCGTAGTTCTGAGGCATAGGGTTGATTAATCCTTAGCCTACTCAGTGCTAGACACTACTCCCAAAAACATGCATATGCTCTCCATCATTATTCAAAGAAGCTGAACCATCGTCTAGTGACGAAGATAACTCATAACATACATACATACATACATAAATCTGAATCATAATATGAGGAGCCTTGGCTCAAACCATACCACAAGCTGAAAATAGTGGGAGTCTAGACTCCAAAATCTATGTGGTAAGCTAATACATGAAGTTTAGATAAATTCATGAAACATACTTGATCATATGAGATTTCCTAATGCTTAAACATGTTTAACATTGACTTGATCATTTAAAAATATGAACATAGACATGGGTAATTCAAAATCATACTTTCTTCATAAACATCTCATCATGCTTGAATACATATTTCATAGATCTCAACTTTCATGAACTTTTATGGATGGGCATTATAACTTATAAAACTTGAAAACATAATTTATAATTGAAAACATTGTAAAATTTGTGCATTAATCATAATTCACCATTAGAAACATGCTTAGATGATACCCACGATTGAAACTTAGGAAATTCACATGTTGGGTAAAAATCCCATAGATTCATCAATTAGAACTTCATGAATTGAGAGGGGATTAGGAATGGGTGTGGACAATTACACCTATTCATAACCCTACATACCTGGAAATATTTGATTTCACAACTCCCTTGATTGCTCAACGGAAATTTGGGGGAAAACCTTGAAGAAGCTAGGCTTGATCACTCTTTAAACCTCTAAGCTTGCATGCATGAATTAGAATAGGCTTAAAATGACTTAACCCTTCTTAAAAGACACTATTCTGAGCTTAAAAATGTTGTAGTATAGGCCTTAGGAACTTAGATATTATGGGAAATCCCTTAATAAATTTGTAAGGAAAAACACACTACCAGTCCCCACGAGAGACTGGATGACTCGTGCCATGGACCACGAATCGTGATCTTGATGAAGGGCGTACTCACGCACTTCATAGACATATTTTGCCCATACTTTACTATGTTTTGAGAACAAATTTATGTGTGTTTGCATGTGTTTATGTTATATATTTGTGAAATTAGCTAACACATGTGATTAGAAGTTTTCAGGGCTAAAAGTAATGGATTTGAATGTATTTGAGGCTTATGGAATGAAAATGAAAAGAAGTTGAAATCATGGGCAAAGGTTGAGTTTGGAATATGCAAAAACAGTGTACCTGATGGGTTGAGGGAATGACTCGTTACATCTTGTAACGAGTCGTGAAGTCAGTCGTGAAAACTGTGAGAGAAATTATTGACAAAGTAACCAGTGGAGATGATGAAAGACATAACGATTCGTTAGTTGACTAAACGACTCATTGGCAGATCACTGGAATAAACCCTAAGGTACACTGAAAATTTAAAGGAGTGAGACCACGAGGGGCCTATTGACTCATGCCCATGCACAATGAGTCGTTAGGTGACCCGTTGCCACAACTGGCAACCTTGCAGTGGTTGGGACGACGTGCAAGGCTCCCAAAACGGCAAAAATTGGCTTTCCTACTTCAACTATGAAAAGGAAAAATTTAAATCCCAAGTCAAATTCATCAAGGAACAAGGTAAAGATAAATCTACTACTATAAATACCCCTTTATTTTCATGTAATAAGCATGTCTTCAAGAGTTGATGTTTCAAGTTCAGAAGTCTTCAAGTAGGATTAGAGTTTTAAGTCTCAAGTTTTTAGATACAAGTTTGGTGTCTTACGTTTGGAACTTCGAGACGATTGTTGAATTATTCTTCTTTATTGTTGCAATAATCAAGTGAGTTTCTTCCTATCAACGTTGTAAGTATTAATTATTATTTTTATTTATGATATCTATTAATTTACTTATAAACATGATAGGCTAAAACCACCCAACTAGGATTGTGGGAACCATGACAAATTAACACACATAGGTGAAATACTTAGTGATTCTTGAATGGAGTTTATGCATGTATTGTTTCTTCCTTCGTTTTAATTGATTTTTAATGGTTGCAAATGTTAGAACTTGCCTTATTCGCAAAATGTTAGAACTTGCCTTATTCTTACTTATCGGAATTGCCATAGGTATAATAAAATGATAAACAACGGAGATTTGAGGCTATTAACCCTCATCTATTAGCTTAGACTTGTTCAGGAACAGCTAATCCATAGCAGGTAAGGGTTAGTAAAGCATACACCAAGACGGGACCCAGTTGCGTGGTGATAATCTTCATCTAAATAGGGACCAAATCATTTCAGTGAAATTAAGTTACCTATATTGCATGCTAAGCACCCGGAATAGATCACTAGTATAAAATGCGTTGTGGTTATGAAGTCATGGGGAACACTTACCCTAGTTAGTTGCATTAATTTGGAAACAAACAATTTCTCAATATTATTATTTATTACTTTTACAAATTCCCTCTTAGAAATAATTAACTAAAAACTACAATCAGCGCTCTTATACATCCTTCCGTATTTTCATTGGGATCGACCCCAACCTCTAGTTGGGTTCTTTATTGAATCTGCTTATACTGAAGGAGGTGTAAGCTCAGCAAGCTATCAAAGTGCACCGCGTTTGGGGCTGGGCTTAGATTGATTAATTGCTTGTATTTAACTTTAGTCTTATTTCCTATTTTTCATTTTTCTTTTTTTGACGTGTCACAGGGCATCGTGGTGAAATAAGAGGCCAAGATGTGACTAGGGGTCTCTACAGGTATCTTGATGAAGTCTTGAGTAATCAAGATACTTGTGTCGTGTCATGACGTTGCCCGTGCTACTTGGGAGGCAACCCAAGATAACTTGCTTGTTTTTACGTGTTTGTTCAAGTGTGCAGGTGATAGGTCATAATTTTCAATAAAGATTAAGCTTAAATATTGAAGACAAGGAGTAGAGGCCCATGGAGTTCTTCTTGTACCTATTAGTTTATGCTTATTTGTTTTAGCACTAGGATAGTGTAAACTAATTAAGTGTGGGGTGGAAGATGTGAACTTCAATGCTACCATGCATGCCTTAATTGCTAAATTTGAACATGGTAGGCCTAGTTTTTTTTAGATTTATGATTTATCATGCATGCTTGTGGGTTTGTAGTATTTTTTATTTTATTTTATATTTTGGGTTCCGATTTTTGTTTTCGCACTTTTCCGGTGGATAGTCCCTTTAGAACCGACTCTTCAGAGAGTCTAGATTTTTATTTTATTCTTTTTATTTATTTTTTATTCATTGAGTCATTACTTTGCTCAATGATGGATGGATGACAACCGTCTTAAGGGTAAATTAGTCATTAGGAAGAACAAAACTTGAGCCTTACGAATGCTAGGTGCTTTACTTTAGGTATCATTGAGACTTTATTAAATTCACTCAAAAGTGCAAGAAAAAGGTAGAAACACTTAGTCTTTTGGGAACTTGACTCTTGTACTTGAAAAAATGGGCTTAATTATGTTATGCATGAAATATGAATATATGTGTTTATGTGAGCTTGATTTCCATTGTTAAACCATCTTGTGCCAATGTGTGAAGAATTATTTTTGATATACTCCATGCTTGTAAATTGATGTCTAGAACTTTCCCCGTGTGTGTGCAAAGCGAAATAAGAATGATGGATTTAGGAAGTGATATAGGCATTTCTTTGATAGCCCTTTTTTATCCTATTTTACCTACCTTGATTGTACTATTCTAGTTAGCCATGTTGAGCCTTAGCCTATTCTTTTGATAGCCATATTATAAGTTTGAATCCCTTTTTGTTCTATTAACTTATATTTGATCCAAATGACTCCTAGAGCACTTTAATGTTATTTTTTATGAAAGGAGCATAACCGTGGAGAAGTGAAGGGAAAAGCTAAAAAGTGTGGTGAATTGAAAGAAAAAAGGTGAAATTTTCTAAACAAGGAGGGTGATTTTTAAGTGAAAACAAAAAGAAGAAATATCTTTGAAAAATTGAAGATGAAAAAAAATCATGATTTACCGATTAACCGTACCCATTTGTTTATAATGAACCTGTTTTGGCCCTGGTCCTTCCTTGATATTGTGAACCTCAACATAAGAAAAAAAATGCTGTTGAGGGTACAGTGGGGTAAAGGGTGGGAAACGGGAAGAAGAAAATGTAAATGAGCTCAATGATGAAAAAAATTCCTCTACTAGTCCCCTAAGTTGAAAATTTGAAAAATAAGGAGGTATAAGGAGAAAATTTTGGAAATTAAAGAATGAGCTAAAAATAAAAATTTTGTGAACTATTAAAGTGCTTAGAGATTAGTCACTAACTTAGCCAAATAGTTCCTACCTGCTCTCTAGCCTACATTATAACCAAATTAAATTCCTAATTGATCCTTGATTCATAATTCTATATTAGTGGAGTATTGCAATTAAGGGCAAGCTCTATGGTCATCTTTTGCATGTATGTTGAGTTCTTTTTGTGAGAGCGAAGGAAATTATTTTATTTATGCCTGCTAATCTTTTATTTTATATCTTGTGTGAAAACGGGCATCTCTCCAAATTGTGAGGGGCACCATTGTAAGACTTTGGTTGAATCTTGATTGGTAAATTACATATAATTCATGTTGGCACAAAATATGTCTTGGATGAGTTAGTTTTAAAACTAAGTGATTTCCCGGCCTCTTGATAATTCCACACAACTATATATGAGTGAGTATTTGCTTCAATATTTGTCTCATGATTCTAAGTGTAAGTAGAATCACTCTGTAATGAATATGCTTAATTGCTAGCAGGGAAGTAGTATATTGCTCCGAGGACGAATAATAGTTTAAGTGTGGGGTGTTGATGAAGGCCGTACTCACACACTTCATAGACATATTTTTGCAATGCATTTCTTACTATGTTTTGAGAATAAATTTATGTGTGTTTGCATGTGTTTATGTTATAAATTTGTGAAATTAGCTAACACATGTGATTATATGTTTTCAGGGGCTAAAAGTAATGGATTTGAATGTATTTGAGGCTTATGGACTGAAGATGAAAAGAAGTTGAAGTCGTGGGAAAAGGATGAGCTTGGAAGATGCAGCCAATGTACCTCGACGGTTGATGGAACGACTAGTTACATCTGTAACGAGTCGCAAAGTTAGTCACGAAACTGTGAGAGAAATTATTGACAAAGTAACCAGTGGAGATGACGAAAGACATAACGAGTCATTAGTTAAGCAACGACTTGTTGGCAGATCACTGGAGCCAATCGTAAGGTACACTGAAAATTTGGAAGGAGTTAGACCACGAGGGGCCTAACAACTCGAACCCATGACAACTAGCTGCCAGGTGACTCCATTGCCACTGGCAATGCGGCACAAAGCTGGGGCGATGCGTCTCCAAACATCAAAATTTGCTTTCCTACTTCAACTAGGAAAAGGAAAAATTTAAATCCCAAGTCAAATTCATCAAGGAACAAGGAAAAACATAAAAATACTAATACACACCTTGGTTTTCATGTACAAGCATGTCTTCAAGAGTTGACGTTTCAAGTTCAAAAGTCTTCAAGTAGGATTAGAGTTTTAAGTCTCAAGTTTTTAGATACAAGTTTGGTGTCTTACATTTGGAACTTCGAGACGATTGTTGAATTGTTCTTCTTTATTGTTGCAATAATCAAGTGAGCCTTTTCCTTCCTATCAACATTGTAAGTATTAAGTTTTTCTTTTATTTATGAAATCTATTAATTTAATTATAAACATGATAGGCTAAAACCACCACAACTAGGGTTGTGGGAACCATGACAAATTAACACACATAGGTAAAATACTTAGTGATTCTTGAACGGAGCTGATGCATGTATTGTTTCTTCCTTCTTTGCTTTAATTAATTTTAATGGTTGCAAACAGCAATTTGCTTTTATTCTCCCCATTTACCGAACCAAGTGGTAGTGAATGGGAAAAAGGGATTAACAACGGAGATTGAGGCTACTTCCCAACCTCATCTATTAGCGTTTGACCCTTGTCCGAGAACAGCTAACTGGCTAGCAAGGGTAAGGGTTAGTAAATCATACACCATAGACGGACCAAGTTGCGGGGTGATGTAAATCACTAATAGTGTACCCAACCATTTAGGTGAGCAACTTACTGATATATTGCATGCTAAGCATCGAAATAGATCACTACTATAAAACTCCTGTGGTTATGAAGTCACGGAACACTTACTCCTAGTTAGTTGCATTAATTTGGAAAGAACAAATAATTTCTCAACATTGTTATTTATTACTTTTGCAAATTCCCCTCTTAGGAAATACTCAATTCAAAATCTTAAGCACTAGCATTCTTCTACATCCTTCCTATTCTCTGTGGGATCGACCCAACCTCTAGTTGGGTTCTTTATTGACAGCGTCCGCTTCATAATTCGTAAGGGAGGTGGTTTGAGCGTAATCAGATCTGCCATTCATTACTTAAATTGGTCACTGCCCGAGGGTCACCACGACTCTGTGTGCCCAATTACTCGTGGTGACCAAGTCATCGTCTACCCTGCCAAATTTTCAATCCTCCAAGCACCCCTTGACCACGGATCACTAGACAACTCGTGGTGTTGACCATGACCCCTAGTTGCACCCATGGTCACCTCAAATCCCCAAAAACTCAACCACGATGGAACCCCTCCCCATGAGTCACTTAACGACTCGTGGTGTCTCGAACGTCATTGGACGAGATCGTCCTATGACCTGGTGCAGAAAATTCTATTTTCTCCACCTACCCTGTCTGATCCAGGTTTTGGGTATTACAGGTACAGTAGATTGAACTGTACTTGTCGGGCTTATGGGGGCTAGGGTAGGTTATTCTATTATTTGTACCTTCCAAGCTTGTGGGGGCCCAATTGGTTCTTGTTTGAATATTACCTACCAGTCATATTTCATGTTTGCTAGTAGCAGCCCTGTAGGCTTGTGTATATGTATATATGTACTTGCTTTTCCTTTTGTTATGATTTAGACAGCATGGTGGTCTTTTCAACTCGCATAAGATTTTATTACTATTGCGCCTGTTTGTTAGCTTATTTGTTGCAGGTGTTGTGTTGCGGCCTTGTTGGCCTAAGGCTATATTTTGAGCCGAGGTATAGCCATTGGTTTTCTTGATAATGTTTTACTGGTATACACTAGAAGTATATAAGTGTCCAGCTAGGTCGGCTCAGAGTCCATGGCATTAGGTTCCAGTTACGGCTTCCAAGGTGGGCCACATACTCAAAATATTTTAAATAAAGGTTTTGGAGTCAAGACTCAAAGTTTTTTAGCAATGTTTAGCCATGCTCAAAGAAAGTTTAAAGAGATTTTGAGCCAAGGCTCAATAAAGATTTTTTAACACTGTTACACAGGCTAGAGTGTCAGTACTATGATGTATTCAGTTTTGTCTCACTGAGAGCCTAGTTATATGAGCATATGTTTTGGGAGAATTATCTAGCACCGAGTTGGGTGAATGGGTCTGTACAACCCCAAGCCCTAGAACTATGGAGCCATGGTAGGATAGGATCATATCATTGACTCGGGTGACTCCTCAGACAAGTCCCTGAAAAGCACTTTAGTTTTGGACCCAAGTTCAGTTTTAACTTAATTCAGTAAGGCTTTTTGGATTGCTCCTCCACGTGGACCATACATGGGATCATTATGCGCTCATTCATGATGGTTGTCGGTTGTGAGTAGAAACATCAACAAAAGTGATATACATTATTTTCATATGTATTTACAGAGACTATTTCTGATGTATGAGTTTTATGGAATAAACTGTTTTACATTATCAAGTATTATTATATTATGTACTATGCATCATTCAAAGCTTCGTAGTACAATTTCAATTTATTGATTTCAGTTATCTCCTTCGATGGAGACATTCTGGCTAACCTTGTTTCACTTAGCTATTTTACATACTTTGCACTCCATGTATTAATGCCCTTTTTATGCTGTATCGTATTATGATGCAGACTCTAGTAGACAAGATCAGCAAAAGACGCTTGTGGTCTTCATCTGCATTTAGCTTTGGTGAGGCCTCCTACATTTTAGTGTCACAACAATGATTGAGTCTTTTATTATTAGGAGCATGAGGTACCCGTGGAACTATATCCCGTGCATTCTCTATAGTTATAGAGGCTTCATATGTAGAGTTAGATATTGAGTTAATAATGTTACTTAACATTTATTTCAGTTATAGCTATTCATTAAATTGAGCTCACTATATTTTAGCTTTTGTTTTAATTTATTGAGTTCTAAATTGATAGTAACCCAGCCCAAGGATTCTCTTGATCACGAAAGTGGTCTCGAGTGCCGCCGATGCCGGGTCTAGATTCGGGGCATGAAAATGGTTCATACAATGGAAGGAAGGTCGTAGGGCGGGTGCAATTCCGATGAGTTGGAATGAGTTCGTAGCAATTTTCCTAGATAGGTTATTGCCTCAGAGTTGAGAGGGAAGAAATGACCGCAGAGTTTAATATCAACCTAAATGGAATGACATGACAATACAGGAGTACCCATTGAAATTCACTCAGCTATCCTGGTACGCTCTAGAGATGGTCACCGCCCAGGGCTAGGATGAGCAAGTTCATTAGAGTTTTAGACCTGGTGTCAATGAGTGTAGGACCGCTACACTCAAAGAGACATGGACATCTCTTGACTCATGATCCATGCTCTTAGATCGAGGAAGAGAACTTAAAGGAAAAGGAAAGGGATAATGAGTTCAAGACATGGTACTCGAAGTTATTCTCAGTCGAGGACGGGTGGTGGACATCGATCACAATCCCTCAGAGATTATTAGTCCCTTTAACCATCAATAACTAGTATTTTATCTAGATCTCGATAAGGAGATTACTTATCCAGCTTGTAAGAGTTGTGGAAAGAACCACCAGAGAGTATGGTTGGTTCATATGCTTGCTTCTACTGCGGTAAGTCGGGAAATGAGCTTAGAGACTACCTAATAGCCAAATGTGGCCGGGTGAAGGCAGAGCCCTATCCACCTCTTCGCAGCTGCATATCCCGCCCATCTTAAAGGTGATGCATCAGCCGGTGTAGGTAGTGGACAGTATCCAGGATCGCTTCTACACCCTTTCATCACGTTAGAGATCAGGGAAGCTCATCAGAAGTGATGAGTTGGTAATTTACCATCCTATTTGCCTACAATGAGTTGCTTTGTATTCACACAATTTAGAAGTTCTTTAAACCTTTCTCTCTAATGGTGAATTCTATGGAAATAAAGATTATGGAGTAGCTTGAACTTAAAGCAATTTGCTTTAGACATGCTTTTGCATCTGCAGTAGCAGATTTTGCATTTGCTTTTCATAGATTCCACGCAGACAGGACTGCCTTGACATTATTTTCATATGTTTGCCATAGAATTGCATCTCGCGTTAAGACAGCACTGCCTTGGATATGTTTTTCATCTACTGTAGCAGATTTGCATCTGCGAATGCAGATGAAAACATAGACAACATTCAGGGAGACTGTTTTGGCATGCTTTACATCTATTGTAGCATATTTGCATCTACAAAATGCAGATGTAAAGCAAGTGACCCACGTCTCTTGCTCAAGGGTAAAATATTCAAAAAGGCACCCACGTACCTAGAAGCTTCCAAAAGATATCTTCTGATAGTTGTGTATAAAATTTAGAGAGATTTTATCCTACCAAAAGCATACACACATTGTCTTCTCATTAGGCAAGAACTCCTTTGTTGCTGATCTTAAGCTTAAAATTACTTACTTAATATGATGAATTTAGAGAAATTCCTTATTGATATAATTTCTCTCTTTTTACTTATGAGTAGCTAAATTTCTTGCTATTGGTGTGTGTGTGCATGATGGATGTCTAGATTTGATTGGGTATTGATGAATTTTTCTTAGATTTGAGTAGTAAGCATAGATCTATTGTTTATCTAAGTTTTTACTGAATAATTGATGGTTGCAGACATTGATTTAGCTTTCTTATTTGGCTTTTGCTTGAAATAGAGAAGTGAGGTAAGGTGATGATTCACAGTGAGGAATTGGGTGTATGATGCTTTGGCTTGAGTTAGAGATATTCAAGACCCATATTCCATACTCCATTAAGTGTTGCTGATATTTAACCCTTTCTCAAGCTTGTTAATCACTTTGGCTTGGTCAAAACCCGAGGTAAACATATCCTTTTGGTTGAGAAACATAGGGTGTAGCCATAATCAATGCTTTTAATACTCTAATCAACTGCCATATTAATCAACCCCTATCAAGTCAACGACCTATCAAATGCACACCTCTAGTCACTCTTATTGATTGCAACAAGTAGCTTACTCCCTGCTTTGTTTTATAATTTGAAATTGATAATTGCTTTCTTTTCCCAATATTTCATTATGTTATTTAAACATGACGCTAGCTAGTTTTAGTTGATTTACGACTTTGGATCATCTCTTATGAATTCTCAGGGATTTGACCCTGACACTCATTGAGAATTTGTTTTTTGACTTCAACCGCAGCCACCTCCTTTAAAAGGGAGAGCTGAGCGTTATCAAGGAGTAGTCACAGGTATGTTTGAGCTTTTCATGTTGATCCTCGCATGTTGTTAGACCAGTAGTCGCAGTATAAGGTAGAAGATCCCTTTTAGCATTCTAGTATGAGAGATTTATTTCTGTGGATGGTATGAAATGGTTATAAGTATGAAGCCTTCAATGATAGCCTTAGAGGTGAATGGGAGGTCAAGAGTTAGTGATGTTAGCCTAGCCTTGAGAAAGGATCCAAGAGCCTTAAAACGACACTTCACGGCGAGATGATAAGTTGAAGGGCCAAGTCAAGTCTTGGAGTGTTCTAGTGCAGTTCAGAAAGAGTATCTATGGATGTCGATCCATTCTATTCAGGTGTCTTCCTCATGTTTTAAGGCCAATACTACACTCTACTACCTATGTTTAGATTTCCAGATCGATGGGTAATCACTTCAGATAGAGATCCCAGTCTTACTTGGCGATTTCATAAATCTTAGCCTCGTGTCATGAAATCAATTATGTATGTAAACTCATGTCTCTTAGTATGATCATCTCTATGAAATTAGTCCTAGAATTTGCCTTGACGACCTCAAGATCATGCTACCATATGTATGTGCTCAGTTTAGATGTTGTGAACGATTCGCTTACGATTTCCTTACTTCTTAGCCCTATGTATTTTCACCCATAATAAAGTGCATGGTTGCAAAGCATATTTACATAATTGGCTCCTCATTCATGCCTTAGATACCGTAAGTAGAAATTCATAAAGTGCAGTTTTTAGTCATGTCAAGGAGTCTGAGGAGCTTTTGGGATAGTATAAGCTACAGCAGAGCTGTAAGATGTGTTTAGTGATAGCTTGAATTGTGTGTTGGCATTCGGGAGTTGGATGCAGCTAGCATGGTGTTCTTATATGAGGAGATGAGATGTTTGGGTGACGAACTGTTGATGGGAATGGCAGACTCTAATAGAAGAAGGTTCCAATTGAAACCTTGGTCCGCTGCTCCTGTAGTTGGGAAAGGCAAAGTAGCTGACCTCAGCAAGGTTTTACGGAGGAATTAACTACACTGGAAATATTACTGCAAAACACACTAGTTGTTATACTCTCGCTAGATCAGATACCATGATAGTTAGTCCAATATCAAAAAGCAGTTTGGTGATTAATAACTCTATCCTACCAGCTCAGCTTCAGTTTGGAGAAATAGTTCCTCCTCGCACTCAATTAATTCCATGTCAGTCTCATTTCTTTCGCATTTCTCATGTCAAGCATGCATGCATGATTCATGAATTCGTTCAAATATATAGCAGCTCCTGAGTCAGATACCTGGGCCATGATTAGCTCTTTAGTATTTTAATTTCTGGGATTGCAGCTCTTTCCCTATCCTTTCAGCCTAGTTAGTCTTCATTCGAGCATGAATGTTCCTGTGGGAGATAATATAACACTCCAAAAGTCCCTAAGATCAAATCCTAGACATGAATCAGGAAACAATAGAAAATTGCACCAATACACATAATGAATCATTAAGTGACACGTTAGGCACTTAACGAATTGTTAAGTGATCCCTTACTAGGGGAAAACTTGGAAAGTTGAGACTCGATTGTCTTAACGATCGAGCAATGATTTGTTAAGTGTGATGACAAATCATTAAGAAGAGGCGTTAGGTGAAGATCAGAAAGTTGGATTTTTTGTCTCAGGTGAAATGATGGAAGGAACAAACTGTTAGGGAGTGACTAACGGATCGTTAGTTGGGTCGCTAGGGACTGTTTCCGGTAATTTTCACAAACGAAGTTTTTAAGGGTGTTTTCATAACTTTCTTTATTTTAATTTCTAAACTAAGTCATTTTAAGGTTCCAAAAGGGTGTATTAGAGGGTTTTAATCAACTCAACCCTCATTCTTTTCAAGAACATCTGTGTCACCTCTCTTCTCCTCAAGCTAAGAAGTGTTGCCCCTTCAAGGTGCAACAAGCTTCAAGCTCTTTAGGGGATTCTTCCAATCAGGCACCTCAACAAGGATTTTCTTTTCCCCTTGTGTCCCAATTTATGTCCAGAACCCTAGCGAATTTGTTTCCCTAGAAATTCATGTCTTAGCATTTAATTCTATGTAAGGAATTTCTTTTAAATGGCCATGCCTTTCAAGCTTCTTATGATCAATAGCTATGTCTGTTCAGCGATTCCTCTCAAATTCATGATTTATGTCCATGATATGATATTAGCATAATTTCTAAGTCTCAGCCATAATTTAAAGTACTGTTTTACAAAATATGGGCCAGTCGGAAAATATATGATTTACCATGATTTCAAAAGACATATGATTTACAATTATGTGATTTGAGTCTATAATTTTCATGAATTCAGTATGATCAGCATGTTTATGGTTCTTTAGACTCAGGCTTCTTGCTAATTAGAAAGTAGACCTAACTAGTCTTACAAAAATCAGTTTTGGGCCTCGCACAGCACACCATGCTCCTTTTAGGCTCTCGAGATCCTTGTTAGATAAAGTGGTTCTGACTAGTCTTAGGACATCAGCTTCAGGTGATTAGTTTACATATATCCTTATGTTCAGTTGGGAGTAGCACTTAGCAATTGAGTAGGCCAGAGTTCTAGCGTACCCGCGTCTTAGAACTACGTGCCACCATAGGCTAAGAGATTTTTAATAGTAGAGAATGTTTTCCTTATACTCAAGGAATATGGGATCCCCTACTAGTAAGAGTGTCTCCTCGCCTCAATGGGCGCATACAGGGGTCGTCCTTATTGATATTGTCTCCTGAGTTCATGAGTATACACCTGGGCCATGGTTCTTGCCCTTAGTAAGGTACACACCTCTTCCAACCAGGGTTATAGGTTGGGCCCCATGTGGCTTGCATTGGAAAGTTTTTCGGTTAATAGGCTCTCCCACAGTACAGCTTTATAATTTATGATTACAGATTCAATTTTTAGTACATGTACATGACCCTAAAAACTAGTTTTACTTGTATTTATTAAATATTTTTTGTACTAGTATAACATGTCAGTATTCATGCATGCATCTTGCCAGGTCATTGTAATTTACCTACGTTTATGCATTCAGCCGTTGCTTAGTACAGTCTTTATCGATTGGCAGCATGTTCTTGATTTCAGTTGCATTTTCTATACTAGTACATTCTAATACCGACCGCATATTGTATGTGCTATATCATTTTATGATATAGATCCAGGTATCTAGACTCAGCCCTGGGTTAGACACATTTCAAACTCTATCAGCTGGCAGTGGTGAGAGTCCTCATCTTCAAGGATGAGAGTTATGTTTCTTTATGGCTTCTTAGTATTATTTTATTTTCAGACTTTGGAGCAATAGTCAAATCTTGTCCCAATAGCTCATAATATTGGTGATTCTTTCTGTATGCAGATAGTGTTTCACCGCGATTCTTGTATTTTAACAAATCATGTCTCCTTATATACTGATCATTGTGTTTTTCAGTAAGCTTTCGCTCAAATATGCTTTTTATGTTGTTTTTATGCTAGAAATATGTTATGTCATGGGTTAGCTTGGAGTCATTCATGGTTCTAGGTTTCGTGTAGTGTCCGGAGTCTATGCTCGGATCATGACATGACAATGGCCTTGTTTTGGGCCTACCTTTCTATTGTTACTAGCAATTATCATTTATATATATACACTTTATTTCGCAGCTTTTAGAAGAGTCCAAAATTTCTTCAAAATAGGGTATTGGGCTCGCCTTGCAAAGGGTCGTCTTCTCCTCGCCGTAGTAAACCCGCCATGGCGGTCCATTTCGTTGTAGCAAGTCCGGGCAAGCGAGACCTATTCGCTGCAAAGGAAAGCACTCACTAAGTGGCGTGCCTCTTGATCATTTGTTTCCGACTCCCATGTGCCCCTTTCTCTATTATTATCGTATGCTACTACGATCTCATACCTAGCCACCTCTAAAAAGTTCTCAAGATTTAAAAAAACAGAGTTCGAAAATGTGCTCACCAGAAAATTCTCAAAGAAGGCTCTGCAACTTAATTGCATAATGAGTCGCTAGTTGGTTCCGTGTGTCTTGGATGCCGAGATAAGGTACAACTCCAGCGAACAACTAATTGAATGCAATCATGGAAAGATTTCAGGTTGAGGTTTTCAAAGGGGATAAGTCATATAATGACTCATTAGTGGCTTTGACGGGTCATTCAAAGGAGTCGTGGTTGGAGTCTAGGGTCTCCATGTGGTGGAAATAGATGGCTTTACTTAGCCGTTAGAGGAACCAATGACTCGTCCCCGTCGATCGTTGTTTGGAGAAGTCAAAACCGTGAAGGAAATTCCAAAGGCACCTAATGGACATGGACGACGAGTCGTTAGAGGGAACAACGACTCGTCCTGTGGGTCATGGTCCACCTGCAATTTTTCAAGTTTTTCTCAAAGGTATTTTGGTAAAGTCCGCTCATCCGTAACCAAATGACTGCTTTGATTTCTAAGGGATGTTTTTAAGGCATTTTCAAGCCTAAACCCTCATACTTGCCTCCTCTCCTCTCAAGATCGTAACGCTTTACCATGTCTTTCCTCTAAGCTCAATGGTGCAATTTCAAGTGGGGTTTCTTCTATTTCTTCAACAAGGATAATCTTTCATCCTTGTTCCCCAAAATGTTTTATTAAAACTCAATTTCAACTAATCTAGAAAAGCATGATCTAGGTTTGTGTGGATGGGCAATTTCTTCTAAGCATTTTCTTGAATGCTAAAATCTACTTTAATATAAATTACTCAGAATATAAATTAATGGGTTGTCATGAATTGTGGGTTAGATGATGGTAATGCATGAGTATAAAATATTCTTCATAAATTGGCTTGAAACTTTTGAATGGGACAGCAAATATTGTTCACTTGACTGTCGTATTGGTCTGCCCCCATGTTTAAAGTATGTGAACATCATGATTATCCCGTCAACCCAATTATGCTATTGATGAATATGTTGAGATGAGTTTAGAGCCATGTGTTTGATTAATTGAAAGCAGAATATGTATTTTCATTATGTTTTTTAGGAATTTTACTGGGTATGAGGTGGACTTTTGATAATGGACTAATTATTGTATCTTCCTCGTGAATCGATAAATTGTTGAAATGGGTTCTATGAAATAAAAATGTAGGCCCTTCCCATGATTTGTTGTGAATGGTGAGGTATGAGTTTAACGAAAAGGGTTCTCCATAAATCTAAATAAATGAAGTAACGTATCTATGATAAACGCTTAGTCTTGGATCTATGGATGGTGCCTGGACTTATATTACTTGTTGGAACATGAATTCAGAATTGGAAGGTTGTGAGAGTATAATTTAATAATGTATCTTACAAGAAATGTTCGTTAGTGTAAGATGTTTGACGAAAATATTGATTTGACTCCATGACGATGAGAATTATGATGATATAGCATGAGACGATATTTCAGACTGTTGGGCTTGCTGTTATTAGAAGGTAGAGCTAATCCTTTCGAACGAATGTTGTATGATGAAAGTGGTAAATATGTTTGCCTCTATTTAGCTATTGCAATTTTAGATTGTCCTTAGCCGCTTGGATCTCTCATTAAAGCTTATAAATATCTTCCTTAGATGGATTCTCATTAGCGGAGAATGTCTTTTTAGCCAGTCGGATCTCTCATTAGCAGAGAATATTTGTCCCTAGCCAGTCGGATCTCTCATTAGCAAAGAATGTCCTTTTAGCACTGATCTCTCATTTGTGGAGAATGTCTTTTTATCCAGTCGGTCTTCTCATTAGAGGAGAATGTTTCCTTAGCTGAGAATGTTTCCTTGGTCAGCCAGTGACTTTATATTATCAGATCATACTCTTCCTTCGACAGTCAGGGACCCTCTAGCCGAGAACGTTTCCTCTCGCTGTGGCCTCTCCTTCGACAGCCGTGATCTCCCTAGAGCGCCGTGACTCTCTATAATATCATTCATGGCTTTGGTCCTCGGTAATGATTAAATTTATAACCTTTGCATCAGTTGAGCATATGTTAGTGAATCTCCGTATAAGTTGTTTTACTAATATGTATATGTAAATCTCATATAAGGTTGTTGTATCTCTATTCAGTTATGTTATCATAAGCGTGTTTGATTTATTTCTTTCACATATTTTCATGATTTAGTTTATTTACGCTTCCCGTATACTCAGTACATTCCAAGTACTGGACTGCATGCTCATGTGCTATATCGCTTCATGATATAGATTCAGGTCTCAAAACTCAGCCTCATGGCTGATACGCTTGCCTCCTCTCAGCTTCTAGTGGTGAGTCCTCATCTCCCGAGGATGTGACTTATGTTTGCATTTTCCTTATGTTTCAATTTTCAGACTTTATGTTAAGCTGTATCGTCCAAGAATCATCGCTTAGTAGAAGGCTTTCGACTTGCTCCGTATGCATTCAAAGATTGTATCTAAGTGTTGTTATAATTGTTCTTATGGTTTCTATTAGATTCTTTCTATTAGCTTCTGCATGTTCATGATAATGGTCATTTCTATTGTAAAGTGATATGCTATGATAATGCCATGGGTCGACTTGGAGCCTTTCTCGTAGTTCCTTATCCCGTAACGATCAGTGGTGTGAATCCGGGTTGTGAAACCTTTCAGGTTCCTTATCCCATGTAACGACTAGGTGTGAACTCGGGCTGTGAAAAACTTGGTATCAGAGCAAAGATTTAGAATTTCTTAGGGTGTCTGAAAGCCGCATTACATAGAGTTTTCTTCATGGATGTGAAGCGCACCACACTTATGACGAGGAGGCTACGAGACGTTTTAGGAATGTTCTCTTTTCTTCATGATTCTTATCGTGCGTAGCATATGAAGCTCTAAACAGCTCCTCCTCTGACTCGTGCTTTACGAGCTCGTAGATAATGCCTGATAAGAATGAAGAAGACAATGTCCGGGCTTAAGGTACCAACAACTCAGCGAACCTAATGGATGATCATGTTACTCATGCCGAGCTTTTAAGCAGCTCTTTCACATGTTGGCGCAAGCCCTGACCGCCCAGATTAACCATAAGGCGATGGCTCGCGCCCCAATGGAAATGAAGTGCTGGCAAGGCAGCATCTTCTCTAATAGTCCCCAACCAAATTCTTAGGGTCAAAGGTGATGAGTGGTCTCAGATGAGTTATGGGAAGAGATTCAGAAGATCACTCAAATCATGGGGGTGAAGGGAACGGAGAGTGCAAACTTAGCCTCCTACCATCTTAAAGGAGTCGCTATATCCGGGTTTTGTTAGGTGGAGAGATAGTCGGGGGATTGGAGCGGGTCCTATAGGTTGGGATGAATTTATGATAGCGTTCTTGGACAAATTTTTCCTTGGGAATTAAGGAGGCAAAGGCAGAAGAGTTCATTAACTGAAGCAGAATGATAATATCATGCACGCCACTCACCCGGTTATCCAAGTATGCACCGGAGATGGTATCCGACTAGCGGCCCGAGTGAGCAGTGTTCGTGAATGGAGGTTAGACTGGTTTAAGAGTTCAGGGACTGCGATGCTGCACAGAGACAGAGACTTTCCACGCTTGGTATTATTCGCTAAATAAATGGAAGCAGAGCAGACGAAAGAAAAAGAGAGAGAGGGCAAGAGGGCGGACTGAGATTTAGAATTCTCCCCAGTAAGTCGAGTGGCGTACATCGCTTATGTTACCACCAGAAATCATTTGCCCCAGCACCTTCGACTGCCAGTGTTCCGTACAAACTCATAGTAGAGGAGATTACATATCTGTTGTGTATCATCTATGGGAAGCACCATTTGGGAATATGCATGGCCAGCTTAGATGTTTGTTTTTGGTGCGGAAAGATAGTCCATAAGCACCGAAGACGCAGCGGCTAAGCGAGGCGAGAGTAGATTCTCAGCCACCTCTTCAGTAGCCCACAACCCGTCCATTTCAGTAGGGTGCATCCTCTAACCCGGTGGCGGGCATCATCAAAACTGCCCCTATGCCGTAGTAAAGACACCGATATGCAAGCCGCCAGTGGCTACTGGTATGTTAGAATCTTGTGTTACTCCTTATATGTTGTAACCCCAGTATTGAAAAATAGGTTCTGTAGTGATTGTGGGAAGAGATTGTCGATGTGTGATGTGAATAGTTGTTAGTGTAAGGCTTGCAAAGAAAGCTAGAAGTGAAAGAGAAGTTAGGAATTAGCAAATTAGCCTGACCTTAAGAAAGATTCGAGCCTTAGAATGATGACTTTAATCTATGTGTTATAGTGAGTATGTGAAGTAAGCTCCGACCTGAGAATGCTAATAAGGAGTTCTAGCTCTTTAGCAGTTGCGGTATGTCAATCTCTCTTCAAGTTGAGATAACCTCCCTTGTATATAGTTGAAGTTAAGTTATGTCTACCCCTACATGCAGAATCCCCGAGATTTAGAGGTGACGTTTTAGACGGTGATGCCGCCGCCCCTACGAATCCTTTAGGCTCATCTTCATGTTATGAATCAGTTATGTGTGTTAATTCATGTCTTTCAATGTGGTCAGATCGAACTCAGTCCTTCGAAGTTGCTTAGTAACTCAGTAGAATCAGATTATCTCATGTATGTGCAAAGCTCAGTTAGATGCTCAGCCTATTCTGCTCGAATTCCTTACCCTTAGTTAGATTAGATATCTGAATCCTAGCTTAGTATGAAGAAGTGATTTGAGAACGAAGGTTCAGTCCGTATTAGTTCAGTGCCAGATAAAGGGGAATAATACTTTTCAGTGTTCTATCTAGTTCCATGTTAGTATCATGTCCTTCGATTTCTCTTGTGCCAGTATGCATTTTCAATGTGAGATCAAATGTGGCCTCTCTCTCTGCCTCCGATACATTGACTCCATCTACTTGGAATGCAACACTATGCAGGGGAAATCTATATCTCGATGCAGCATGGTGATCCTACAGCCCCATTCAGTAGTCCGCCACTCCATGCACAAATCGGCTCACCGATCCCTATGGCCCGGCCACAAACTCTGGTGCATACTTGGATAAGAGGGTGAACTCTAGAGCGTTCTCCTGAATCGACACATCACCCTGCCTCATATTTTACAAACTTGGCCACCTTCATTTCTCATATCTCACGAGGGAAGAACTGATCCAAAAAGGCTGCATCAATCTCTTTCCTAACCTTAGGGCCCGCTCCCATTGCCCTACTATCTCAAATTACTGTTTAAACCAAATATGCGCCACCCTTTCTAGCTGATAAGAGGCCAAATCAACACTCAATTTGTCACCCCCATAACCTGTGTGATCTTTAGAATCTCATCGATGAATTCATCAGTCCTCATCTACTTTTGACCCAAAGAACTTCAAATATGTCTCATTCTCAAGAAATCCCTAACTCAGGCCGCCGCTGCATTGCCATTTTGCGGAACATGCGCAACCGCCTATTAATTGACATGAGCGGTCAAGGCTTGCGCGAGCATCTGAATAGCTGCCTGAAACTCAACATGGACAACTGGCTTTGGTGCCTGGGTGCTCCTAATCAGGAGGGTATCACGATCCGAGCGTAGACCCGGATCAGACACGAGACAAGAGACCCTAAGTCGACCCATGGCATTAGCGCATAACCAATCACGGATAACATGAAGAAAGCAAAATTATAAACTCAGTGGAAGTTCATATGATGGCATGCTAGAATAATATCCGAAGCTATACATAAACCTGAAAGCCTCTAGTCCAGACGAGTTGATGGGACAAGATCCCAACTAACTCCACAAAACCTAAAACTGAAACACGACATGAAGTTGAAAGTCTAGTCCTCGAAAGATGAGAATTCACCAATCACACAGGTGCTAACTTCTGATAAGCGACTACGCGGGGCTGGACCTGAAAATCGGATCTTGCATCATGAAATGATGCAAAAGACGAAAGTATGCGGTCTGTACGTTGAATGTACTGAGTATGCAAGGTAAGTAAAACCTCTTAAGCAAGTAAAACTTTTAAAACAATTGATATCATACCATAATCTTTCTTGCATAACTAGAAGAGCTACATGCATTCATTCTGAAATTGAAATCTTATCATGACATGACCCTGCTTAGCTTTACAACATCATGACTGAGTTGAATGACTCCAAAGTTGAACATAACATTTATATAAAAAGATGAACATTGAGTCAAACCTTACTTTTAGAACATGCATGCATAAGGTAATCATCATGAGTAATGAATATACAAATCAACGACATATAGACAAAGGGGAGTCTAGTCACTTAACCGACATACCACGATAGGACAGGCCCAACTATCATCTGTGGGCTTAAAAAGAGCAACCCCATAACCTTTCCAGGGCATGGATGATACCATGATATCGATATCGCTTAAGGGACAATCGTGTCAGGAGGTCGCTAAGGGAGGCCCAATAATATAATAGTAACAACTCTTACATTATGTGTAGTTTGGGGCATAGAGTGATCGACCCTAACACGCTCGGTGTTGTGGTTCTTCTTCAAAACAGCATGCTCCTACATCATATATAACGAAGCTCAACATTGTCTATTGACGAAGTTCAACATCATCTAATGACTAAGCTCAATATGAAATCATGCATAACTCAACATCGTATGAAACGAAGCCAACATTGTTTATTGACAAGATCATTAATGACACACATCTCAATTATGAATTAGTGCATATTAGAATCTTTATTTCGAAACATACCACAAGCTCAATCATAGTGGGAAGTATTCACTCCAAACCGCGGTAAGCTACATGTAGAAACATTTAGCTCAACATACCACAAGCTAGAATTTATGAAAATTGGGAAACTTCACTTCAAATAATAAGGGTAAGCTTATGTCGGGAAAATCAACACTTTAAATCAACACGTGGGAATTTCCCAAAGCTTTATCATACTAGGATCTACATATTTCATTTTGAAAATGATATCATAATCATGGGTAGCTTTAGAAAATACTTTTTCTTATCAAATCTCAACATCTTCATCATGCATTCATCATCATTCACTACTTTTATGAACTTCTCACTAAGGCATTTTATATTCAAGATTTGGAAAACAATTTGTGTATTGAAAGAAATTTAGAATCTGCCCAAGCTTTACAATTCATCAATATAAATGCAATCTAATCATACTTATGTATAGAAATTGAAGAATTAGCAATTGGGTAAACCCATACTTGATCATAGGCACTCATCATGTTTTGATAGAAATTGGGCATGGGTGTGGAATGGAGCACTAATTACAGTCTTACATATCCGGGTTAGCGGTTTCTAACACTCTCCAATTGCACAAGATAATATCCCAATGGAACTTGAAATTTGTCCTTGAATCACCTCAATCCTTCAAATCCTGTACGCATGGGAAGAATAACTTAGAATAGGATTTTCCCTCTCAAAACCCCTCAAAACGATCCTTAAATGACGTTGTATAGGGCCTTAGGACTAGGAAATGATGGAATTGCTCCTTATTGAATTTGCTGAAATTGATCACTGGACCAAACAACGGGTGAAACCAACGGGCCGTTGGAAGGTACCATGACCGTAGGCCCGCTCGTGCTAAGAACTACCCCAACCATATCTCGGATTCAAACCATGGACGTACAGGATGAGTTGTTCTAGGTTCCAATGGGTCGTTGAACCACCGTTGTTTCCTCTTCTGAAAATATGGGACTCCTTCACAATGAGCCTCACCACGTACTGTTGTATCCTAAAACGGGTCGTGGTTTCCATCCGTCGCCTCCACCGCAGCGTTCACTTCCTTACCACGACACCAAACAACGGATCGTTCTTACAAGCAACAAGTCGTTATAACGCTCGTTGTTTACACTGCCACTAGGCCTAACCCCTTCCCATGACTGCCACAACAGCTCGTGGTTACTTACCACGAGCCTGCCCTTGTTCTCGCAACTTTTCCACTTTCAAACAGTTCATTTTGAATTCCTAGGTCTACTCTTAGGCACTCCGGGGTATTACATGGGCTTGCTGGTGTATTCCCATTGTATCTCGTGGCTACCTCCGTTTATTCCTCCTACCATTGACTCTTTTTAGGGAGCCATGATTCTCGAATCGCGAATAACACGAATTATAAGGATAGAGAGATATTTCATCACACGACATAGATCATGAAAGAAGGGAACATTTCCTAAACGTCTCATAGACTCTTCGTCATAAGTGTGGCGCGCTTCACACCCATAAAAAAGACTACTTAACACAAATTTTCAGACACCCTAGGACACTTCAAAACCATTGCATTGATACCAAGTTTTCTACGACCCAAACGTGACCCAGACGTAACACGGGACAAGATCCTGAGAGACGCTTCACCCATGTCATAAACATTATCTAATCTATCATTAAGCGGAAACATAAACATAAATATAACATAGCATGATAAGTGGAACATACTAAATACATGCTGAGTACTACAATTGCCCGAAAGCCTCTAATACACGATGGGTTGATGGGACAAATATCCCCAACTGCCCTGCAGAAAACTAGAAAACAAAATAAACACTCATATTCAGAAACCATGTCCAGAGTGTTTACACCTGGCTGGATAAATCCTGAAATGGACTACCGACGAGGCCGAGCCTCGAGAGCGCCTGGTCCTATCATGAATCATATAGCATAGAAAGCCCGCGTCAACATGGAATGTACCGGAGTTATAAGGTAAGTAAAACAAATATTGAAAATGCAAAAGTCTAAGATATCATAAGAATGGGACAACATGCTCGAAGCATAAATATCATAAGATAACATATGTCTCAAAGGTTTTCAAATCATTCGTAAACCATTTATTATCATAGTCATGAGAGAAACTTTATTAAGTCATCACTTATCAATGCATAAAACATGCGGAACAAATGGGAGATTCTTGCACTGCGCTCTCATATGAGCACACATAGAGCCCGACCTGTAAACCCCTAGTCGTGAGGGTGTTCGCTCTTTGCCAAGGGTAGAATCGTGAAGGCATGATATCACATGAAAGGGCCCATTGGGGCAAAGGGGGACAGCCACAAGGGAGGTCTATCATGTCCTATGATGGCACGTAGTTCTGAAATTCGGGGCAAAACCTTGGGCCCCGAACCTACTCGGTGATAAATAATACTACTCCCAAAACATATATAGTGCTCATAGTATAATATGCATGAGATTCATGGGCTAGTTAAATCATATAATCTCACATCATTTTTGTAAATACATGAACTATCCATGAGGGTAAGGCCCGTGTCGGCCAAAACATAATTAATAAAAATCATGAGATTCATGCATACTCGTAAATCATGTATAGGCTTTGTAAATCATAAATTCATAATGGGAATTTGAATAAATCCATATTATTAATCATAACGGGATTATGAATATCAACGATAGAAGTAGAGATCATAACTCAATTCATCATAGAACATGCATAATTAGGCATAATTTGGTAGAATTTGAAATCGATAAATTTATAATCAAATTAGTTGTAAAATCTGATCATGATTCATAAAATATGATGTAATTCATGAAAAATTATAAACCATAGATAGATTATTAGAATTCCACAAAATGTAATATAAAACCCCATAAGATTTTTGAATAGAACTTATTGAATAGGGAGAGATTGGGAATGGGTGTAACGAAAAACACCCAATCATAACCCTACATGCCTCGATTATGGTTGATTCTAACACTTCCTGAATTCCCAAGAAGGAATTGAAGAAAGACTTTGAAAGATTGACTTGATAACCTCTCTAGACTATCACTCTTGCATGCATGAATATGAAAATGGCCTAAAATGAATCTAACCCTGCAAAGTCACTATTCATAAATCAAAACGATGTAGTTTAGCTTTAGGATCTTGTAGCCCAGCACCCTTACTAAATTCACAGAAAATAACTTCCAAATGGTCCCAACGAGAGACCTAATGATTCGTCCCCTCTGACAACGACTCACGATTTGATCCGTGAAGTACACTGCTCAACAGGCCTCCTAGGCTCATAACGGAGATGTGACGACTTAGACTCGTGACCACGACTCGTGGTCACATCCAGAGCACCTAGCCTAATGAAATCATTCCCTTATTTAAGCAACTGTTCCTACGAATCGTAGGGACTGACAATGAGCCATGGGGTCCTCCCGTCAAGTACACTGCCTGCTTTCCTTCTCTTCTTGCTCACCCACCATGACCACCTAAAGACTTGTAGGGTTCACACTATTGTCAGGTCATTCCCGTGGGGATCTCATTTCTAAAGTTTCAATTCTCATTCCTTGGGCCTCCCTCATGTCGCATCATGACTCGGGGCCTCGTCACGGGCCACCTCACGACTCCTCCCCGATACTTGGTGCGATTTCAACTTTTCTCCGTTTCAATCCTCGAGTTTGATCTTTGGGCTTCCAAGGTATAAGACCAAGAATATTTACATCTATGTTTTCAAGTTTATGTTGATTTTTCCCAATTATGCATGATTTAAGAAATTTCAAAGCTTATGTATGATTTCAAGATAAGGAAGTTTTATTCAAGTATAATTATGATTTCATGATTTAGACCATCCCATGTAATATCAAGCATGTTTCACGATGATATTTATGAGCCATGTGCATGTTTTTGGGAGTAGTGTCTAGCATCGAGTAGGCTGGGGATTGAGAACCCAGGTCTCATAAGACATGCCACCGTAGGTATATTCATGTTCAAGCCCTACGAGGATTCACAAGTGATATCACGCCTTAATTGTTCGTTGGCTTAGCAAGCTTGGAACGGCTCTGCCAACTTGAGCGAGACAGTTGGGTATCATGTAAGCTCTCTCATGATGGTGTCAGTTGGCGATGAGTCTCCCATTCTTCTTTATGTTTTAAGTTATTCATATATATACATTACGATATTATGTTTTATAGTGTATTTTGACCCATTGATCGTTTATGTGCTTTTACTTAATTCTAAGTGTGTCAAATCAGATGATTTGCTTTCGAAAACCTTGGGTCATTATGTTTCAACTTATGATGAATAACCCATGTTCATGACAATACTTCAAGAATATGGTTTTTTAGTATGTCATTCTACTTTATTCAATTCTGTTTATATACCATGATTTCATACTATTGTTTTACTAGCGTGTTTTACTTACTTCATCCTCAAAGTTCAAAGTACTAACCACATACTCCATGTTATATCATCTCATGATTATAGGTTTGGGTGATCAGTCTCAACCCAGAATTAGCTCGCTCCCGTCCTGTGCCACCCCTAGTCCTTTTGTTATTGGGTGAGTCCTCATCTTCGCAGGACACTTGATAGTTGTTATGCGTTTTGTTGAGCCTTTCAGCTTTAATTTAGTAGCTAGTTGGAGGTGTTGTCCCATCAACTCATCTTACGGCTAGAGGTTTTTTAGACAGTTATGTATAACATGGTTCTGCATTGTGACATGTTGTCCTTGTTCATACTTTATAACATTTAGACTTTCTTCAGATTCACTTCATGATTTATTTCCGCTTTAATATGCTTTTCATGCTATGTATGTGCCATGGGTTAGCTTGGAGCCCTTCATGGTTCTAGGTACCATGTCTCAATCCGAGGTCTATGTTGGGGTCATGACTGACGACTCTTTTCCGCACATACGTGTCCGCAGGCGTGGTTGTGCAAGTAATATAGTGGCTCTTTTTAAGAACCGGATTGTCGAACCCACAGGACCGGATCCATTCCTCTAACTATCCATTTCTATGATCTTAAATACCTAAAATGCTTGTTACACATTTTTGATAGAGAATAATGTCTAGGTCAACGAAATATTCTCAAATTACTCTAGGAGCAACATAGAAAGTTAAAACTAGATAATCATGCGAGATTACGATTTGCAATGGATTAAGCATAGAACTATCAATTGTATTTCATAATTAGAATTGCATGTTCATGGTCTTTTGAGCTCTAACCACGAAAATCTAGCCTCACTGCATCATTGTGAGCGAGGATGCTAATTTCTAGTTCGCGGGCAATCAATTATGCTGTGGTTTACTGGGAAACGATTAGGACTTTCGTGCCCAACTATTCAATCTACCCTAGCCTCACAACTACTTCTTCGAGTGGTGATGTGACATCCCAAGTTGGTCTTGAATAACCCCCTCGTTTGTCAACCAAGCAAGGTGTTAGGTATATTTCATCCCGAAAACAAGATTATATCGCTAGATACAAACATGCTCCTCCTCACATTCTCATGTCTCCGAATTTGTGGTAATGCTTTCGCAAGCTATTGCCCAAGCTAACAAATATGCTTTCATGGTGATCAATCATAAAACAACCAACAATCCAGAATGCAAGACGAAAAAACAATCAATAACTTAATTCCAAAACAATTTCATAAAATCACAATCATAATTCATGGCTTCAATCCTAGAGGAAGGGTTCTAGCCATTCATGTTAGTAAAACTACAACTAATCTCTACTACACTACTATTAAAACTACATACTTACAAGAATTTGCAGATGAGAAGGAATTTGCCAAACCCTAGCTGAGTTCTCCCACTTCTCCCTTCACTCTTAGGTAGTTTTCGTAATAAAATCGTGACCAAATGGAATTAGGAACTAAGGATCCTATTTATAGTAAATGGAGAACCTGCATAATGTAGCCTGTCATGGAACAGCTTCGTGTCACGGAGTGTCGTATACTTCGCCTGTGACATGAGGTAATTTAAAGCCTTCTGAAATGGCCCAAAATCGTACCTCGGCAGCACCTGCCGCGTTGGCGCTGGTCACGCTGCTGGGGCAGCGCGATGGCACATCCTCGTCGCGGAGGGGGCAATGCTGTGGCACGTTGCTGGCTGCCTGCGCATCTCTCGCGCGCCTGGTATGGGCGTGGCACGGTGCCTAGGTGCGGCACACGCACGCAGTGTGGCACGCCGCCTGGCGCGGCTAGCCTGCCATGGCCTACCTCGCCGACTCGCCCGCTGCTCCTGACTCCATTCCTTCCTTCATCAACTTATGATTTAGTTCCTCAAAATCATTGAAACCTACAAAACAAGGACTGATCATGTTGGTTAGCACATATCTCCACATTTATATAAAATCACATGAAAATGTATAAAATAACTTAGATAAACCAAAAACATCAATTTAAGTTATCAAGCGTAGCTCTTGGGGCGTGCTATTTTGCCCGAGATCACAACCCCACACTTAAAGCCTGAACGTCCTCGACCAACCTTTTACATATCATACATATGGAGACCTCTACATAAATTAATTTAGCAAGATAATTCACGCGCCGGCTATAATAATTATTTAAGACAGCAAGCTAAAAATAGAGCATGCAAGATTTAATCAATAAATACAATCACGGTATGTCTAAGACTTCTTAACCTCAAGAATCGACTCGCCCGCAAATCGCGCCAATCAACTGATTAAGAAATCCCACAAGAATTATCCTCTGTCATGTGCCTCACGGAAAGAGAGTTACCCCATCGCACGCAAAAACAATTTTTACATCACAACATGTGTGGGCATGAATAAAATTACACTACTCTCACAAAGAATTCACGCATCATGTAATGACCCATAAGCTGCCCTTAAAGCCTCTCCCTAAATTGGAGGATGTATAAATGTAAGATCAAGTAGGACTTTTAGGCTGTAATATAACTCGTGTACGCAGGTACTATTATGGCCAGTAATAGTGACTATCTTTCCTAAGTGCTTTTAATACATCACGCCCTCATTACGAACTTCCTTCCCTTACTTCACCTTTTATCCTTTCATCTTTCTTTTTCCTCTTATGTTCCCTTTATTTAGGCACTTTTGGCTTATTAATAAGGAGTTCTATAAATAATTTTTCATTAACTTGTTTTCTTACTCCTTACTAAAAATCAACCATTTTCACCTAAGTGCACCTTGTCCTTTTCTCAACTTCTACAAGCTTCCACTTTTCCTTCTTTTTTCATTCTCTCACTCCTTTACTCTTTCGGATTTCTTAAGCTTAGAGCTTTGGATCAAATTCAAGGCTAATGAAACTAGAAAAACAAGCTTATGTTGCAGCTATCAAACAATAGGCTCAAGGCTCAACGGGGCTAACTAGGATTAATTTTTCAAGGTAGGTAAAATGAGGGATAAAACTTAGGTTAATTCAAAGAAATGCCTAAATCATCTCCTACAATTCACATCCTTCATTTCGTTTTATAAACACACCAGGCAAGTTCTAGACAATCCACAATAGCACGGAATGCTCAAAAACCTTACACTCATGGCACATGCTCAATTCAAGACACATTCAGCACTCCTGTCAGCTAACGCTATTAATTCAAACACAGTTTCAATCATATTGAGTCAAATTCAAGAGCCTAAGTGTTCCCAAACAAAGTTATACACTTGCATGCTTCAAGACTACACATACTTTCATCTACAATCATATATGCCACAACAAGAACATCACATCACTAGCTATGGTTTCAAAAACCTGACACCTATCGACTCAATTTTCCTCAAGACAGTTGTCATCCATCCATCATCGGAAATAGTCCCACTATGACTAAAAATATTATATACAGACAAAAATAAAAATAAAAATTATTCTTCGGTTCAAATATTTCCTCGGCACGAAAAGAACCGAAAAGAAAAAAACTAACGGGTGATGAAGTCATGCTTGACTCACAAAAAAATTTCAAATTTTCTCAAATTTCACACAAGCACATGCTCGCTCAAAACTTGTTAAGCACAAAAATTTTGAAATTTCCAACTTAAATTTCACTCTTCACTTAAATCATGCTATGTCTCATAGCACCAATTAACATTTACATAGGGGTGAGAAATACCTCCTGAGCCTTTAGGCCTAGCTAATAGCATGTTTTTCCTCAATCTTGTACAAGTGGGTGTTTGACTCCACACTTTATCTCTTTCATGCTTACTAGCTTCCTCCGAGGGTACTCAGATTCCCCTCCACCTGTGCCTAACTTCCACCAAAACAAAACAAAAATGAAAATACAAAATCAACACAAAAATCAAAATTACAAATTGTACCTGAGGTACCCTTGCTGCCTCTGGGCAGCACCTTATTTTACGTCGTCGCCCGACGTGGACTGCCCTTTCAGAACATCTCATACTCGGGTTCCCTTTCGAGAACCATCTCCTTTTTCTTTTTGATGTGTAGAGGAAACAACTTCCACTCTGTTCCCTCCCTCCAACTTCTTCTCAAATTGGAAGCCCTCTATCAGACTCGGGCTGAATACTTGACATTGCCTTTGGTCACTTGAATTCCACCCCACACTCATCCTCTGCCAATACACTAACTTGACAGAGTGTTTCTGTAGTGTGCGGATGGGTTTATTTCTTGGTAGACGCGGGAAGAGTTCTTCTTTATCCTCGACCTCATTTTTAGGGGGACTCCGCCAAACATCACTGCTTCCTCCGGTGCCAAGAATGGCCGCCCCAAGATTAGGGTAACTCTGGTCATCAACTCCGAAAATTCAAAATAAAAGCAAACAGTGGTAATAAATTTACCTACTTTGATGAAAAGGTCCTCTATGATTCCATCAGGTGTCACTCGCGACTTGTCAGCCAGCTGCAGCATCAACCTTGTCGGCCTCGGGTTTTCCCAACCCCAGGGTGTTGAATAAGGATAGGCAAGAGATTAACCGTTGCCCTAAATCACACAAAGCTCGTAGCACCTCGCGCCTTACTAATTTGTATGGGGAGGTAAAACTCCCGGGGTCTTTGAGCTTTGGATTTTTCTCAATACCCTGTGACTGTACTCAAAGTCAAAGCATGTGTTCCGACGTCCACCAATCTAACTTTTTGTTTAAGCATCACGTCCTTCAAGTATTTAGCATACTTGGGGTACCCCCAAGACATATCAATAAGAGGCAATGATGTGGAAGTTCTTTGAAGCTCTCAAAGAACTTTTGAAACATTCCTCCTCCTTGCTCTTTCTTAGTCTCTAAGGGAAGGGTGGTGGTGGTCTTTGTGCTGGCTGCACTGAAGGTTGCACATCTTTTTGTCCAGCACTCTAATTTGCTCCAAGAGTCGTGGATGGTCCCGGGTCTTACTAACTCCGGCCGCACTCTTTCAGTTTCCTTAGGCACTGCATCAGCTAACTGCCTTCTGCTTCTAAGACTGATGGCATTGATCTGTCGTGGGTTAGGATGCGTGTCGCTGGTAATCCCCCTTGCAGCCTCATGTTCTAAGCAGCTGCTATTTGACCCACTTGTTTTTCAAGATTGCGGGTGGCTACTTGTTGATTCATTAAGTCTATTGCCATCCTCGCCTGATTTTCAAGGCTAACTGATTCTGGGTCTCCATAATTTTCTGCAGTGTTTCCTCAATGCGGCTTCTCACTTGCCCATCAATCTGCCTATTCTGCTGATACTGATGTTGTTGAGGTTGCATGTAATTCTGCTTTTGATTTCCACCCCAAGAAGAATTCGGGTGGCCCTGCCAATTTCTGTTGGAGTTGTTCCCGAAATTCTAATTCCTTTGCACATTACCAACAAAATTGACTGATTCCGGATTAGCTCCAGAAGATTCTGCGTTGTGCCCATTATTACTAAAATTTCACAATTAACTAGAACTTGCCAACTGCATTAACTCGGCCTTGTAAATGGTGCATACTCAGTTTATTGAACTGAGTCATCATTGATGCTGGAACGAGCACCAGCTAAGGCATTCAAAAAAACCATCTGCTTCCTATCAACCCTGATCTTATTCCGCTCTTTGATGATCATTGTCACTCGATTTCCTTGTGCAATCCTTCGCTCAACAAAGTGTGCAAATTCTCATCATATGTCTTCTCTCCAAATCTTGCCCAACCGATGCAGAGTCTAGTAATATTTTTTGTGTGTGGGTCTAGAAATTCTACAAAGGTATGGGCCAGCACTCTGTCTTACTCAGTGTGATGGGGACAAGCCAACAATGACTTGAATCTTTCCCAACCATATATAAGTTCTCATCAGGCTTCTGCTTGAAGCTGAGTATTTAACTTCTCAACTTTGCAGTCTTGCCTGAAGGAAAGAATCTGATAAGGAACTCCCCATGTCATTCCATGAAGTAATGGAGTTCGGTGGTTTCCGTACTTCAGCTACTTTTTCGCCTCCCAATAACAGCCGGAAGAGGTTAGCGGACATAATCTGTGGACAATGCCGGTGGGGACAAACGTGTCAATAATCTCTAAAAAGCTCTATAAGTGCTGTTGCAGGTCCTCATGTGCCATTCCAGTGAACTGACCACTAGAATGTAAATACCGCACTATACTCATGAGCCAAAGTTCCTTCCAGCCCAAGCCAGTGGATACTAGAGGTCACATTCGTCACTAGTGTGGGACGGCTGCGAATTGGTCACCCCCATGGCTTCCGATGACAACTGTGCTTGCCCCGCGGGTGGTTGTTGTTGAAATTTTCTTGAAGTTCCTTCAGCCTTGCTCGTGAGCTACTCTCTTCAAAATGGATTTGACGCTCGCTCAATCAACGGTTCCACAAGCTTCTATTTAGCCAGCTCGGCAGGACAACTCTGTCACCTGCAAATGATTAAACTAAGACCAAGTTTTCTCAACACTTAAGGAAATTCAAACACATAAAAGCAGATGTTATCAAAACTTCACCGAGTCCTCAGCAACGGCGCCAAAACTTGACGACTCTTTTCTGCATCGAGCGCGTCCGCAAGTGTACGGGTCATGCAAGTAATATAGTGGCTTCTTTTAAGAACCGATTGTCAACCCATGTGGACTGACCCATTCCTCTAACTATCCATTTCTAGTGTGATCTTAAATACCTAAAATGTTGGTTATAGACATTTTCGATAGAGAATAATTAAGTCTAGTTTGGTCAACGAAATATTCAAATTACTCTAGGAGCAACATAGAGTTAAAACCGTATAATCATGCGAGACTACGATTTGCAATGGATTAAGCATAGAACTATCAATTGTTATTTCACATAATTAGAATTGCATGTTCATGGTCTTTCGAGCCTCTTAACACGGCAATCTAGCCTCACTGCATCATTGTGAGCGAGGATGCTAATTTCTAGTTCGCGGGCAATCAATTGTGTTGTGGGTTTACTGTGAAACGATTAGGGACTTTCGTGCGTTCAATCATGACCCAACTTAGCCTCACAACTACTTTGAGTGGTGACACCCCGCTTTGTCAAATCTCAAAGGTGTTAGGCATATTTCTATCCTGAAAACAAGATTATATCGCTAGATACAAACATGCTCCTCCTCACATTCTCATGTCCCGACTCTAGGTAATGTTTTCTCAAGCTATTGCCCAAGCAAACAAATATGCTTTCATGGTGACCAATCATAAAAACAACCAACAACTCGTAATGCAAGATGAAAAAACAATCAATAACTTAATTCCAAAACAATTTCATAAAAATCACAATCATAATTCATGGCTTCAACCCTAGAGGAAGGGTTCTAGCCATTCATGTTAGTAAAACTACAACTAATCTACTACTACACCAGCTTATTAAAACTACACACTTACAAGAATTTGGTAGATGAGAAGGGAATTTGCCAAACCCCAGATGAGTTCTCCCACTTCTCCCCTCACTCCTAGGCAGTTTTCCGTAATAAAATCGTGACCAAATGGAATTAGAGCTAAGGATCCTATTTATAGTAAATGGAGAACCTGCATAATGTAGCCCGCCATGGAACAGCTCCGCACACGGGAGTGTATCACGGAGCATCGCTCTCCGTGACACGAAGGTAACGCGAAAGCTCTCTCGAAATGGCCCAAAAATCTACCCTCGGCAAAGACCTGCCGCGTTGGCAGCGTGTCACGCCGCTGGGGCAGCGCGATGGCACATCCCCTCGCTCGCGAGGGGGCACGCCGTGGCACATTGCTGGCTGCCTGCGCATCTGCTTGCATGCCTGGCCTAGGCGTGGCACGGCGCTAGGCGCGGGCATTAATGCACAGCATGGCACGCCGCGCCGGGCGCGCGCCTTGGGCCATGGCCTACCTCTGTCGACTTTCGCCCGCTAAGTTCCGACTCATTCCTTTCCTTCAATAACTTATGATTTAGTTCCTCAAAATCATTGAAACCTACAAAACAAGGACTGATCATGTTGGTTAGCACATATCTCCACATTTATATAAAATCATGTTTTGCTAAAATAACTTAGATAAACAAGACTAATTCTAGTTATAACATGTAGCTCGGGCATGCTATTTTGCCCGAGATCACAACCCCACACTTAAAGCCTTGTTCGTCCACGAACAGACCTTTTACATATCGTTTATATGGAGACTCCCACATAACTAATTTAGCAAGTTAATTCCATTTTCTACGCTATAATAATTATTTAAGATGACAAGCTAAAAATAGAGCATGCAAGATTTAATCAATGAAATGAAATACAACTATGTTAAGACTTCTTAACCTCAAGAATCGACTCAATCTTAGCAAACTCATGCCAATCAACTCTGATTAAGAAATCCCACATGAATTATCCTTCATTCAACATGTGCCCTCACGGAAAGAGAGTTACCCAATCACTCGCAAAAATACTCTTTACATCACAACATGTGGGTACATGAATAAAATTACACTCACTCACAAAGAATTCACGTGCATCATGTAATGACCCATAAGCTGGCTCCCTTAGTGTTTTCTCCACTAATTTGAGGATGGTAAATGATCAGCAGACTCTTTTTTAGGTTGAAATATAACTTGTGTGCAGGTAGGTACTATTATGGCCAGTAATAGTGACTATCTTTCCTAAGTGCTTTTAATACATCACGCCCTCATTACGAACTTCCCTTCCCTTACTTCACCTTTTTATCCTTTCATCTTTCTTTTTCCTCTTATGTTCCCCTTTATTTAGGCACTTTTGGCTTATTAATAAGGAGTTCTATAAATAATTTTTCATTAACTTGTTTTATTACTCCTTACTAATAATCAATCATTTTCACTAAGAGTGCACCTTTTTTTCCTTTTCTCAACTTCTACAATCTCCACTTTTCCTTCTTTTTCATTCTTCTCACTCCATTACTCTTTCGGATTTTTCGCTTAAGCGCTTAAGAGCTTTGGATAAAATTCAAGGCTAATGAAATAAAAGGATTAAGCTATGTTGCAGCTAACAAAGAATAGGCTCAAGGCTCAATCTGTGGCTAACTAGGATTAATTTTCTCAAGGTAGGTAAAATGAGGGATAAAAATTAGTTCATTCAAAGAAATGCCTAAATCCTCTCCTACACTCACATCCTTCATTTCATTTTATAAACAGACCAGGCAAGTTCTAGACAATCCACAATAGCACGTAATGCTCAAAAACCTTACACTCATGGCACATGCTCAATTCAAGACAATATCTGCAGAATTCTTGTCAGCTAATCACACGAATTCAAACATTAAGCTTCAATCATATTGAGTCAAATTCAAGAGCCTAAGTTTCTCAAACAAAGTTATAAACTGGCATGCTTCAAAGATTACACATACTTTCATCTTACAATCATATATAGCACACAACAAGAACATCAAGCATCAATTAGCTATGTTTCAAAAACCCGACACCTATCGATCAATTTTCCTCAAGACGATCGTCAATCATCACCGCCGGAAATAGTCCCTAACTATTACTAAAATATTATATGCGTAAAAAATAAAAATAAAATTATTCTTCGGTTCAAATACCCCGCATAAAAAGAACCGAAAAGAAAACCAACGGGTGATGAAATCATGCTTGACCACCAAAAATTTCAAATTTTTCTCAAATTTCAAGCATTACGCTCACCAAAACTTGTTAAGCACAAAAATTTTGAAATTTTCTATTGAAATTTCCTCACCCTTCACTTAAATCATGCTATGTCCTCATAGCATCCAACTAACATTTACATAGGGTGAGAAATACTCCCGAGGCCTTTAAGCCTAGCTAGAAGGCATGTTTTTTCTCAACTTGTACAAGTGGGTGTTTGACTCCACACTTTTCCTTTCTGTTGTTTGAGCTCAGCTCTCCCTCCGAGGGTACTCGTACTTCCCTTTCTCCACCTCCGTGCCTAACTTTCCACCAAAACACAAACAAAATGAAAATACAAAATCAACACAAAAATCAAAATTACCTTCTGTACTCTGAGGTATACCCTTGGGCTGCCTCCCAAGCAAAGAATCTTATTTTACGTCGTGGCAATGACGTGACTGTCCTTTCAAGACATCTCCAGTACTGTTCTCTTTTCGAACCATCTCTTTTTCTTTTTTGATGTTTAGAGGAAACAAACCCTCCACTGCTCCTCCCTTTCTCCACTTTTCTCAAGTCTGGAAGCCCTATCAGACCCGGGTTGAACACTTGATACTGCCTTTGACCGTGCACCAGTGGAATCTCCACCACACTCATCCTCTGCCAATACACTAACTTGACAGAGGTTTTTGTGTGCGGATGGGCTTATTTCTTGGTAGACGCGAAGAGTTCTTCTTCTTTTCATCCTCGACCTCGTTTTCAGGGTCCCTTCTTTCAAATCGATCACCGTTTCCTGGCAGCGGCATGCCGCCCCAGCATTGGGGTACTGGTCATCAACCTGAATTGAAAATCTAAAACACAAAGCATGCAAGTACAAATTTACCTACTTTGATGAAAAGGTCCTCTATGATTCCATCGTGTGTCACTCGCGACTCTGTCGCCCAGCTGTACTCAACTGCAAATGGCCGATTTTCCCAACCCCAGGGTGTTGAATAGGGATAGGGGCATTAGATTAACTGCTGCCCCTAAGTCACCCAAAGCTCGTAGCACCTCAGCTTACCAATTTGTATGGGGGAGGGTAACTCCCGGGTCTTTTTGAGCTTCTTGGCATTTTTCAATACCCCGTGGATCGCACTCCTCAGTCAGTGCTACAGTCTGGACGTCCACCAATCTAACTTTGTTCGCCATCACGTCCTTCAAGTATTTAGCATACTTGGGCATTCCCTGCAAGACATCAATAAGAGGCAATTTATGTGAAGTTCTTCGAAGCTCTCAAAGAACTTTTTGGAAACATTCCTTCTTGCTCTTTCTTAGTCTCGAGGGAAGGGTGGTGGTGGGTCTTTGTGCTGGCTGCACCGAAGGTTGCACATCTTTTTGTCCAAAGACTCATCGCCCAGCATTTCCAGGATGGTCCCCGTCTTACCAACTCCGGCTGCACCCTCTTTTCGCCCTTAGGCACCGCACGCCTAACTACCTTCGTTTCTAAGACTGATGGCATTGATCTGTCGGGGTTAGGATATGCGTCGCTTGGTAATCCCCCTTATGGCCTCATGTTCTAAGCAGCTGCTATTTGACCCACTTGTTTTTCAAGATTGCGGGTGGCTACTTGCTGATTCATTAAGTCTGTTGCCATCTCGCCGATTTTCTCGCTAACTAATTCCTCGGGGTCTCCTATAATTTTCTCGCAAAGGTTTCTCAATGCGACTCTCACTTGCATCAATCTGCCTATTCTGCTAACTGATGCTGTTGAGGTTGCATGTAATTCTGCTTTTGATCCACCCCAATAAGAATTCGGGTGGCCCTGCCAATTTCCTACATGAGTTGTCTCGCCCTGACTCTCAAACATTGGCCAACAAAATTGACTCGATTCCGGATTGGCTCCAGAAGATTCTGGTACAGCTCCATTATTACTATTACTCTACACCAACTAGTAATTTTGCTAATCACAACCTGGCCCTGGTGTTGGTGCATACTCAGTTTATTAAACTGAGTCATCATTTGATTTTGGAATGAAGCTAACCGTATGCCAAGGCATTCAAACCATCTCGTTTCATCAACCCCATCTTATTCCTGCCTCTTGATGACTGCCAGCCACTGGATTTCCTTGTGCAATTCTGTTCAACAAAGTGCATTATCATAGTGTTCTCTCCAAAATTCTGCTCCACCCGATGCAGTAGTCTAGTAATATTTTTGTGTGTGGGTCTAGAATTTCTACAAAGGTATGGGCCAGCACTTCATTCGATTGCTAGTGATGGGGACAGTCTCTCAACAATGACTTGAATCTTTCCCAAGCCATATAAGTTCTCATCAGGCTTGCTTGAAGCTGAGTATTTCACTTCGCAACTTTGCGCCTTGCTCGAAGGAAACAACTGGAGAAGTAAAGCCCTGCCAAGTCATTCCATGAAGTAATGGAGTTCGGGTAAGCCTGCACTTCAGCCACTTTTTCGCCTCTCCCAACAATGAAAATGGGAAGAGGGTTAAGCGGACATAATCTGTGACACGCCGGTGGGGGACAAACGTGTCGGCAATCTCTAAAAAGATCTATAAGTGCTGTTGCGGTCCTCATGTGCCATTCCAAAGGAATCCCACTACAGAATGTAACAGCGCACCATATTTCTTTAAGTTCAAAGTTCCCTCCAGGCTCAAGCCATGGATACTAGAGGTCACATTCGTCGCTAGTGGGATGGGCTACTTCGCGAATCGTCTTGCCTCCATGGCTTCCGGCGACAATCTTGATTGCCCCGCTGGTGTGTTGTTGTTGTACCTTTTCTTGAAGTCTCTTCAGCTTTTGCTCTAGAGCTACTTCCTTCGCAAATGGATTTTGACGTTCTGTTCAATCAGTCGTTCCACAAGCTCTCTATTTCTAGCGCCCTAAGCAGACAACCCGTCACCCGCAAATGATTAGACTAAGACCAAGTTTCTCCAACACTTAAGGAAATTCAAAATCACATAAAACAGATAAGTTATCAAAACTTCACCGAGTCCCCAGCAACGGCGCCAAAACTTGACGACTCTTTTTTTGCATCGAGCTCGCCCGCAAGTGTACGGGTCGTGCAAGTAATATAGTGGCTCTTTTTAAGAACTTGAATGTCGAACCCACATGAACTTGACCACCCCTCTAACTATCCATTTTAGTGTGATCTAAATACCTAAAATGTTGGTTTAGACATTTTCGATAGAGAATAATTAAGTCTAGGTTTGCTGCCAAGATTTGAAATACTAGAGCAACATAGAGTTAAAACCAGATAATCATGCGAGACTACGATTTGCAATGGATTAAGCATAGAACTATCAATTGTTATTTCACATAATTAGAATTGCATGTTCATGGTCTTTCGAGCCTCTTAACACGGCAATCTAGCCTCACTGCATCATTGTGAGCGAGGATGCTAATTTCTAGTTCGCGGGCAATCAATTATGTTGTGGTTTACGGGGAAACGATTAGGGACTTTCGTGCGTCTAACCATTTAATTCAACTTAGCCTCACAACTACTTTGTTGAGTGGTGATGTGAGACATCCCAACTTGGTCTTTAATAACCCCCGTTTGTCAACCAAGCAAGGTGTTAGGTATATTTCTATCCTGAAAACAAGATTATATCGCTAGATACAAACATGCTCCTCACATTCTCATGTCCTGACCTAGGTAATGTTTTCTCAAGCTATTGCCCAAGCAAACAAATATGCTTTCAGACCAATCATAAAACAACCAACAATCTAGAATGCAAGACGAAAACAAACAATCAATAACTTAATTCCAAACAATTTCTTAAAATCACACTTCATAATTCATGGCTTCAACTCCTAGAGGAAGCGGTTTTAGCCATTCATGTTAGTAAAACTACAACTAATCTCTACTACACTACTATTAAAACTACATACTTACAAGAATTTGCAGATGAGAAGGAATTTGCCAAACCCTAGATGAGTTCTCCCACTTCTCCCTTCACTCCTAGGTAGTTTTCAGAATAAAATCGTGACCAAATGGAATTAGGAGTTAAGGATCCTATTTATAGTAAATGGAGAACCTGCATAATGTAGCCTGTCATGGAACAGCTCCCTGTCACGGAGTGTATCGCGGAGCATTGCCTCCGTGACACGGAGGTAACGCGAAAGCTCTCTGGAAATGGCCCAAAAATCGACCCTCGGCAGACCTTGCCACGTTGGCAGCGTGTCACGCTGCTGGGGCAGTGAAGTGACGGGCACATCCTCGTCGCGGAGGGGGCACGCCGTGGCATCGTTGCTGGCTGCCTCGCGCATTCGGCCGCGTTCTAATAGGTGTGGCACGGCGCTTCGGGCGCGCACGCACAGCGCAGCACACGCACAGCCGTGGCACGCTGCTCGGCGCGGCCAGCCTTGCCATGGCCTACTCCTTGCCGACTTTCTCCGTTGCCTGACTCCATTTCTTTCACCAACTTATGATTTAGAGTTCCTCAAAAATCATTGAAACCTACAAAACAAGGACTAATCATGTTGGTTAGCACATATCTCCACATTTATATAAAATCACATGAAAATGCATAAAATAACTTAGATAAACAAGACTATTCTGCCACAGCGTAGCTCGGGCATGCTATTTTGCCTGAGATCAATGACAAACTTGGTATCGTGAGCATTAGGTTTAGGTGTGTCCTAGGGTTCCCGAAAGCCATGTTAAGTAGAGTCTTTGCCATGGGTATGAAATGTGCCAAACTTATGGGGAAGAGGCTACGAGACAGTTTTAGGAAATTTCCTTCTTTTATGATTCTATATTATGCTATCAAGTCCAGAACTATCTTACTCTTCTAACTCGTTCTATACTGCTCGTAGAATGTCTACCGTAAGAGCTGAAAGAGAACCACAGGAATCACCATCCTCACTCAACTCCAATAGGCCCCCTTAGTGGGGTTATCGATGCGGAGCTCGAGCTGCCTTTGTGAGCTTGATACGCTTATGGCTACCCATCTTAACCAGTAGCAATCGGACTCCGCTAACATTACCGGAGGGACAACAACTACTAGGTTCGAGACTCACTAAGAAGGGCATGTCTTAGTTCCACCATCAAAAGGCTGATAGAGAGTTTCGGGAAAGAGGAAAAAGGAACAAGAGAGCCAGGACAGACAACCCTGAGGTTGCCTAATAGAAGGCAAGTGGTGGACACCAACCATGCTCTCTCGGCACTATCGGAGCAGGGGCAAAGGTTCCATCCGTGATCCAAGGTGAGGAAGATTACGTATCCAGTTTGCAAGGAATATGGAAGGAACTACACCAAAATTACTTGATCGGTAGGGATGCCTTCTTGGGTGTGGGAAGCTCGACCATAGAATTCGAGACTGTCCATTAGTTTGGCAAAAGCGTACGCTAGTGGTCGATTTCCTATCTAGCTTGCAAGAATCGTGAAAAACTGTTTAGGTGCTTGTGCCTCTGGATGCTTGCTTCAGGTGTGGTAAGCTAGATCATAAGTGCAGAGATTGTCCAACAGCCAAATGGGAAATTGTAACACTCCAAAAGTCCCTGTAATTGGACCCGTAGGGTTGAAATAGAGAAATTAGACCAAACTTCACTAGAACATAGAATGAGTCATCAAGTGACTCGTTAGTTCACTTAACAACTCATTAAGTGAGTCACAAGGGGTGCAGGGCAGCCAAGGAATGCTGAAGCCTGGAAGTCTTAAAGAATTGAGGTAACGAGTCATCCAAAACATGCCTAACGAGTCTTAGGTGATTCGTCCAGTGTGAAGAGAGGGAAATCTTGAGATTCAGAGGGGTCAGGACGAGTCGTTAAGTGACTCCATGATGATGAGTCATCAAGTGGAGGCGCCGGGCAAAGATCAGAAAGTGGGAATTTGTTCTAGTGGTGACAGAGGTCTGGACAACTCATCAAGCCCCTCAACGAGTCGTCCAGTCACTCGTGGTGACCGATAGTGCCCTATTTTCTGTCGAATTATTAAGGATGTTTTTGTAATTTCTAAGCTCCTAACTCCTAAAACTATGTTGATTTAAGCTTGGAAAAAGGTGATTGGTGTGATATCTCACCTCAGAACTCCCATTATACTCCTAACACTCTAATTTGAAGATCAAAATCCCTTAAGGCTCTCAAGAACAAAGATAGCTCTTCACTTCATCCTCTCTAATTCTCTTTGGGTTTCAAGATTCAAGAAATCGGTGAATCAAGGTATGTGGAGTTCATCAATGAGGGGGTTCTTCCAATTCCTCATGACCCTTCTCCAATTGAAATCATTGTTACACTCCGTAAGTTTCTAACATTTAGTCGGCCTATTCGTATGTTGGTTGAGAGTTTTAGAGTGTCATACATACGAAGAAAGGGCCCGGGGAAAGGACGAACGGGTGCCAAAGCCATTTGCTGAGGAGGCTGAACCAAGTTTCCTGTGAAGGGAAAAGTGGCACGAGAAGCTTCTCACACAGCTCCTAAAAGTGGCATGGAGAAGAATTGGCGCAACCCGCAGCAAAAGCTAATGTTGTTCTCAGCCCATGCCTCGGCGGTAAGGCCTCATCTTCGAAGTTAGATCATTATTCACATATTCACGTGCCGTAACAGGAAATCGGTGGAAAACATTTGAAATCATCTGATTACGCTGCTAAATGCCGTCCAAATCCAAATTAATTCCGGTATTGAAGTATAAAGTTGCAGGGAGCATCGCTAATGGAGTTACTTTATCGAAATATGCCCGGAAAATCATCGTCACGCCGAGCTAAGTTGATGGAATTGTCCCAACTAGTGCCAATATTATCACGTGCCTAAAGCGCAGCCTTCTAGATTCCAGGAGAAATTATAAGTTTTCGATCGTCTTTCTATAAGTTGAAGTATAGTCGCATATATATATATATATATAAAAGTTATTGTTTTCTTAGAATATAGTAATAAAGTATCCCTATTCTTCCGTTAATGTATCCCTATTCTTCCGTTAATATGATTATAGTTGAGAAGGGAAGTTGAACATGAGCCAAAACTCACCTGTTAATCGGTAAACAGCGAACAAGGTATGTTAAGGCATTTTCTTCGGCAAGTTAGTTTTCCAACAGGTCCAAGAGGAATCCCAATAAAACATGTTAGGAGTATGTGATTATGTGCAGTTATTGTTGTCAGTTGAGGCTTGTAAATTTGTATTATTTTGCTAGATTATACATGTATAGCTTCCGTGACCAAACTGCAGGGTTAATAGTTGTGTTCCCGCTCACAAGGAGCGATATGTCGCCTACTGTAGCGGCATACCGTCCGCAAGGGACGAAGATGGGGATCCATATCCTCATATGCTGTGGTTGGCTCTATAAACACCCCGCCGAGCATTTATGCCAGGGGTGTAGATATCAAGAGTCCTCTAGACTTAGATTGCAGTTGCAGCCGCTCATGCTCTGGGCTTGGGGATCGTCCGTGGACTGCAGATGCTTGTGATGGTGCAGTTGACTGCGATGACCTCGGATAGGGGCATATATATATTGAGGTGTACTCACTAGGGCTAATAGGGGCCTGCAGTGGTTATTCTGTGTTATTTCGTGCCTTCCGCGTATGGGTGCCGGGTAAGGCTTATGTTTGCTTTAGTTACTGATAGTTAGACAGTGTGATGGCGCGCCTCGCTGTTTGTCGTATGACCTCACTTCTCCTTATTACGCTATGTTTAGCCATTCTCTTATTACTTCAATATCTTCAAATCATTTTCTTTACTTCAGTCATTGTCAGTTCTATTTCCTTACTTTCAGTTATTTAAAGTTACTGCTTACATATTCAGTACCTGTGGTATTGATTCCCTCTTCTCGGGCGCTGCATTACTTTCCCCGCAGTGTAGATAGACGAGGAGTGCGCCCTCGAATTCCAGCCAAGCACAGAGCTGTCATCTCCTTTCTTCCGGAGCTGTGTGATAGAGGTTATTTCTTTTTATTTGTACAGTATGTGGTAGGTCGGGCCCTGTCCTGACCATCTTATTAGTCTTAGAGGCTTGCGGATTGTGTTACTTCCCGTGGGCAAGATGATATCCGTCGTGTGGGGCCTTTATGTGTTTTAGATTATGTGTGCTGGGTGTGTGGGGCCCTGTTTAGCCATTGACTGGGTGCCTTGTTGGTCATAGTTCGGTTTAGCATCTGATTTTACTTTTCAGCTATAATTAGATATCATGATGGCCTTGTCGGTCCGCAAAAAGGACTCCTATGATTGTTTGTTGTTATTATTTATTTTCATGTGGTTATAGGCCTTTGTCAGCCGGGGGTTGTATTTACAGATGCTATATAGGCCATTTGTTTCTTGATTCTAGAGTTAGAGTCAGCCTGCACCAGAAGTGCTTAGGCTCAGTCAGCTCAGCAGTCCAAGTCCTAGTAGGGCACTAGGTGCCGCTCATGCCTCCTAAGGTAGGGCGTGACAATCATGGTCTCCCATTCCCCATTCCCAAGGTGGGGCATGACAATCATTGGGTGTCGTAGAATTCCTCCATGATTCTCCTATGAGTTTAGTTAACTTGATCAAATTGGTGATTCTATGATTAGGATTTTGCATATCTATCAAGTCTTCCATGAAATTACTATCAAACATTATGAACTTCTTAGGGTTAAGTTCCCTTTTTAATGAAATACCATGATTTTCTTATGATATCAAGTCTTAAGTTTTAAGTTATGTATTATGATCATGATATATAATTTTTACAAAAACCTTTAATGAATTTATGTATTTCAAGTATGATGCCTATCTCAAGTATCCATAGCTTTTACAAGTATCATGTTTATAAGCTTATGGCCAATACATAGGCCTCTTTCATGGATTAGTTCATGTATTTCAAGCATGTTTATGTGTCTTATGATTTTAATTAGCCAATGTATTTCAAGTATGTTTCATGATTGCTCTATGAGCCATGTGCATACTTTTTAGGAGTAGTATCTGCACTGGTAGCTTCAGGAATTCCGGGTAACGCAGGCTCAAAACCATGCCAACGTAGGATTACACTCATGTTAACCCTATGGGGTCCTTTTAGTGATCACGCCATGTCATCATCCTTCTTGGAAAGCTTGGAGCGCTTCCCGCCACTTGAGCGAAAGATAGTTGGGGCATCATGTAAGCTCTATCATGATGGTGTCGGTATGATGAATCTTCCTGCTATTCCTTATGATTTTTATGCATGTTCATGATTATGATAATTTGTTCAAGTTATGTTTACAAGGTTTCCTTATGAATATGATTATGACTAGTTTCTGAACTATTTTGAAAACCTTGAGCCCTCATGCCTATATTATGATTATTACTTCATGTGTGAAATGTCCTACTCTCACGTACTCTTTCTGTATTTTAACAGAATGTTTTTACTCACCTCCTACATTAAAAGTAATACTTCATACTCTAGCAATTTAATGATATAGGCCTATGATCAGACTCAGTCGCACCGTTATCCCTGCTCCTATATAGTCCAGTTCAGTCCCTGCTGCAGTCCTCATCTGTCGGAGGACATTCTCTTCAAGGTGAAGCCACTTTTAAGCTTCAGATTTAGAGGACTAGTTGGGGAGGTTGTCTCATCAGTCCATCTATGATTAGAGGCTTTTCAGACATGCATGCGTTGGTTGATTCAGCTGTTGGGGATTTGTCACTCGTTTTGCTTTGTTGTAGACTTTTGCATATTCATGTTTATGTTTTAAGTTTCCGCTTTAATATATGCTCAGCTCTATGCATATGCCATGGGTTATCTTTTAGCCATTCGTGGTTCTAGGTCCCGTGTCTCTCATCCAGAAGTCCAGCCCCCGGGTCATGATAAACTTGGTATCAAAGCAAAGGTTTAGGTGTGTCCAAGGGTATCTGAAATCCGCATTAAGCAGAGCCTTTTCCATGGGTGTAAGCGCACCACACTTATTGGGAAGAGGCTACAAGACATTATAGAAAATTTTCCTTCTTTATGATCCATGTGTGATGAATTACCTCTTTATTCCTCTAAATCATGCTATGTGATAATGCTCAAACCACACCTCCCTAACAAGTATGAAGCGGACGTTAGCCAATAAAGAACCCAACAAAGAGGTTGGGTTCGAACCCATACGGAATATGGAAGATCTAGACTAATGCTAGTAAGTGAACTTATTGGTTAGTTACTCCAATTGGGGATGTAAGAAAAATAATAATTAACAATGATTAAAACAGATCAGAGCAAGTCTTCAAGGTTTCATTCAATCCTTCTTGGGCAATCAGAGAAGTGGTAGAATCCGTCCCTTCAGGTGGCTGTAAGGTTTTGAATGGGTGATTTCTTTCCTACCCATGCCCAATCTCTCTCTAAAATGTGAAATTCCTATGTCTAATCTATGGGGTTTTAACACAATGCATGATTTTTCCTAAATTCTCTGCATGGGTATGATTTAAATACGTTTCTTATATTGAATTGTGAAGCATGGGCAAGTTTCATATTGTTTCAATCAAAAATCATGTTTCTAGTTTTATAAATTAAAAATCCCATTGATGAAAAGTTCTTGAAAGATGAGATTTGTGAGGAATGTATAATGATGATGAGATATTGCGATGAAAAGCATGATTTCGAGTTACCCATGTTCATAATGATATTTTCGACATGAAATGAGTATTATCGAGCATGATAAAGCTTTGGGCAATGTTCACATGTTAAGTGTGAATGATGTCTTTCCCGAATTAAGCTTACCACATTGTTTTGGAGCAAAGACACTCCCAATTATATTTTCATCTTGTGGTATGTTTTTGAACTAAAGATTCTCATATGAATGATTTCATATTTGAGATGTATTTGATTATTGAGCTTCGACAATAGACGACGTTGAGCTTAATTACAGAACGATGTAGAGCATATGCATATTTTTGGGAGTAGTGTCTAGCACCGAGTAGGCTAAGGTCGACCACCCTATTCCTCAGAACTATGAGCCAATGTAGGTTTATACTATTATATGTATATTACTTTGAGACCTCCCTTGTGAGCTATCCCCTACCCCAATTGGGCCCCAATCTCGATCTTGATATCGATATCATAGTATCATCCTTAGCCCTAACAATGTTTTGGACAGCTCTACCCACTTGAGTTGATAGTCGGGACCACTTAAGCTCTATCATGGTATGTCGGTTTGAAGATGAGTCTCCAATTGTTTCTCATGATTTTGATTATGCATGTTCACCATTCTTGATTTATATATATCTATTTACATATGTTCTAAAGCAGGTTTGACCTAATGTTCAGTCTTCTTATGATTATCAAATTTCAGCTTTGGGTCATTTGATTGAGATGTAAAGTTTGGACATGTTTGGATCATGATTTCGGAAAATGCATGCAAAGCCCTACTTTCAGATTCTTATTTGATCATATTTTTATAATACGCTTGTTTTAAATAATTTACTTGCTTAAGCGGTTTACTTACCTTGCATACTCGGTACATTCCACGTACTGACCGCATACTCTATGATGTATCATTTAATGATATAGGACCCGGCTCTCAACTTCAGCCCCGCTCTTAGTCAGCCATCAGAGCTAGCTTTTTCATTGTTGGTGAGTCCTCATCTCCTACAGACTAAGATATCTAGTTTTTCCTTTATGTATTTCAGTTTAAATTTCAATTTTGTTGAGTTAGTTGGGGTGTTGTCCCATCAACTCGTCATGTTTAGAGGCTTTTCAGACATATGTATGTGCTTAGCTTCGGATTTCATATTTTGATGTCATATTCAGGTTAGACTTCCGCTATAACTGTATTGCCGATTATTCAGTTTCTTGATTGATTTAGATGTATGCTTATGCCATGGGTCGACTTGGGGCCTCTCGGGGTTCCTTGTACCGTGTTACGTTTCGGGCCCCGTTCGGGTCGTGACAAACTTGAGCATTAGATTTTGAAGTGTCCTGGGGTATTTGAAAGCCGCATTAAGTAGAGTCTTTTTCATGGGTTTGAAGCGTTGCGCACTTATGACGAAGAGGCTACGAGACGTTTAGGAAATGTTTCCTTTTTTTATGACTCTATTTTGTGCCATGATGTTCGACTCTCTCCCTTCCTCTAACTCGAGCTATACACGTGTGCAAAAACATGTCGCCTCATAAAAACAATGGGAGTCAGCCAGCCCCACCAACCCCAATGAGTCCTATGTTTGGGCAGGTTACGAATGAAGAACTCGAGGTCGCAGTCCGAGTGTTGATACACGCCATGATCACCCAGCCTACCCAACAAGCTATTGCACCTGTGAACCCTACCGGAGAGGCGGCGGCTACTAAGGTTCAAGAACTCACGAAGAGGAGCCCGCCTAAGTGTGGTGATTCGGATATGGGTAGAGAGCGTAAGGGGGAGAAGAGAAGGAGCAAAAGGCCCAGGACCAAGGACTTGGAGGGCTCCCAGCAAGGGTCGAGTATTGGGAGTCACCCTCAAGCCCATCAGGAGTCACCAACTCAAGTTTGAGGGTACAAGTCCCGAGTAAGGGATATCACTTATCCACTTTGCAGGGGTTGCAAGAAGAACCACCTAGGAAGGTGCCAGGTGGGTTCAGATATATGCTTCTATTGTGGTCATTCTGGACATGAGCATAGGGATTGTCCCGCAGCCAAGTAGGAAGGCCGGAAAGGTTGTTCCCCGAATCCCTCTCCAATAGTTCTATCTAGTCAGCCAGCATGCCCAAAATGTGGTAGAACACACATAGGACGGTGTTTGGCAGGTTTCGGTGCTTGCTATAGGTGTAGGGAGGCCAAGCACATGTGCAGGAATTGCCCTTTGGTCAGGAAGGGCAAGGGTAGAGCCAGTGTTCCAATCACCAAACCAGCAGCTCCAGCAAGTCGCCCACCCCAGCAGTACAAGTTACCAAGAGCCAGTGGAAGTCAGTCTCAGATGTATTCCCAGGTATGTTATAAGTTTTCCCCTTGAGCCTACCATGATTTATTAGTTTTGTGAACTACTATAAGAGGTACAAATCCCTTTGTGTATTTTAAGATGAGATTTATTTCGTGGAAAGTAAGGAAATGGTAAGTGAAGGGCCCAGTTAGGTCTCGAGTTTTCTAGTAAGGAGGTCCTATAGATAGTATCTAGGGGTATTCCATCCTTTCTCCTTTAGATGTTCCCTTACATATTTCTCAATGCTACACTCAACTTATGCTTATATTCAGAACCCCAAATTATAGGCAACCCCATCCGTCAGCGATCCCAGTATTACCCGTTCAACTTTTATATCATGACCCTCGTATTGTATGCGATCAACTCATAAGATCGTGCTATATCAAGTATATACCCAGCTTAGATTTCCTAAAGTATTCATGCTCATGATCCCCTTGCTCTAAACCCTATGGATGTTTTCCATGATGGTAATGATGGTGAAGATGTGTACATTCAGGATGACTCCTTATCCCTGCCATAGATGCCGGGTATGTAAAAGTTCAAAAAGAAGGGTTATTAGCAAAGCCTGGAAGTGTACCAACCCACGTGGTCATTTTGTGATTGTCAATACATTTTCCTATATTGAACCCTTTAGAGTCTTTATTCTACTATTCATGATTTGCAGAGGTGGATGACATTGTTCCCGAGATGACATCATGAAGATTGGGTGAGATTTTTTATTTTTGAAGGGTTTGAAGTGTGAGGGTTTGACCAAAGTCAACAATTCGGGTTGTCAAGCTTGAATTTGGATTTTGAAAGCTTTGTTGGTTTCCATATGGTGATTTATGATTTAGTTGGGCAGTTGCATGGATTACGAGGTGATTCAAGGGTGATTTGAACCTTTGGTTGAATTTATGAGTTTTGGAGAAACTGGGTGTGACCCCGGTCAACTTGGAGTCAAACAACCTTATATGGTTAACTTGAGGGTTCCAATCGGTCCAGAGTGGGTTTCAAGATCGAATTGCGTGTTTGGGGTTGTGACCGGAGGATTTCAGATAAATTTTGGGTGGATTCAAGCGTATTGGGTAAATGGAATGATTTTGAGCATAAAGGAGGAAACTCATAGGTATGGGACTTCAGAGCTTTTAACAGGCGATGTAGGAGTTCATTTGGTTGCCTCTACCTATAGTGGTGTTATAGTTCAGAACGGATCCGAATCGTTCTCAGTGACTGATGTAAGAGCTAGACAAGGCAAGGATTCTAGATTGGTGAAGTTGGAGGGAGTGGTTCTGGAGCAGAAGGTAGGGGTCGTCTCCAAAGGGGGAGATGGTATACTTCGATATCAGAGTAGTTGGTATGTTCTGGGTGTTGATAGCTCGAGACAACTCAAAGTCGTCAAAAGTCATACGCTGATGTGAGAAAGAGAGAACTTGAGTTCGAGGTGGATGACTAGTGTTTTTTGAGGTATCTCCCATGAAGGGAGTAATACGGTTCGGAAAGAAAGAAAAACTTAGTCCCCACTATGTTGGCCCCTACCGGATCGTGAGAAGAGTTGGCAAAGTGGTGTATGAGTTGGAATTACCCTCAGAGTTATCTTCCGTGCATCTTGTGTTTTATGTATCACTTTTGAAGAAATGCTTGGGAGATTCAGCTCTAGTAGTCCGGTGGATAGCGTTGGTGTAAAAGGTAGCCTTAGCTATGGAGAGGTTCCGGTGGAAATATTAGATCGTCAGGTTCGGAGGCTAAAGAACAAGGAAGTGGCTTCAGTTAAAGAATTATGGAGGAATCAGCATATTGAAGGAGCTACATGGGAAGCCGAAGCGGATATGATGGCTAAATACCCAAAGTTATATCTACCGGCTCAGTTCCGACTTGAGGTATCAGTTTTGCTCTATGACACTATTTAGTTTCATGTTCAGCTCATGCACGCAAGTTTTTTTATGTATATGGGTGTGTATGTGATTTGCGAATTCAGTTCAGCTGTATATTTTGAATCAGAGGTAGTCATATTGTCTTTTCGGGTTAAATGATCAGTATTTGAATATGACAATTGCATGTTTATGTTTTATGCTTGTTTTCAACATTCGAGGATGAATGTTCCCAAGGGGGAGATATTGTTATACCCCAGAAGCCCGAAGATCGGACCCAGGAGTTGAAATGGGGAAAATGTAAAAGTTGATGTTGCAGTCATAGGACGAGTCGTCTCACGACCGGTGAGGACAGCCCACGAGTCGTCAGGTGACTCGTGGGGAAGTCCTGAATGTTGAGAACAAGTTCTAGAAGAGTTGAGACCCCAGGGGCGAGGCCACAACTCATGGTCAGGACCCACGAGTCATTGGGTCAGCCGTGGGGAAGGATAAATAGTTGGGAGAAGGAAAAGTAGGAAGTGTACCTAACAAGTGTCCCCACGAGTCGTTGTCAGCCTTAATGATTCGTCGGGTAAGTCGTTGGCAATCTTGGAGTCTGAAGTTTGGAAATGAGACAGTTCACTTAATGACTCGTGGTCACCCCTAATGAGTCATGAAGTGACCCGTTACGAGCCCAGGAGAGTAGACAAGGCAGTGTGCATGACGAGCAGTATGACAAGTCATTGCCCTGGACCACTATTTGTTAGGTCATTCTTTAGGACCACCTGGCAGTAATTTCCTGTGAATTTAGTAAGGGCCTTTTCGCAATTCCTAAATTCCTAAAGCATATCCTACATCATTTAAGGCTTGTTTTAGTGGGTTTAAGGAGGGAAAAAACCTATTCTAAGTTATTTCATTCCATGCATGCAACTTGAGAGGTTCAGGAGGTGATCTTGAGCATGTCCTCAAGGTTTTCATTCAAATCATTCTTGGGCAATCATAGAAGTGGTAGAATCAATCCCTTCTAGGTATGTAGGGTTTTAAATGCGTGATTTCTTTCCTACCCATGCCCAATCTCTCTCTAAAATGTGAAATTCCTATGTCTAATCTATGGGGTTTTAACACAATGCATGATTTTTCCTAAATTCTCTACATGGGTATGATTTAAATACGTTTCTTCTATTGAATTGTGAAGCATGGGCAAGTTTCATATTATTTCAATCAAAAATCATGTTTCTAGTTTTATAAATTAAAAAGTCCATTGATGAAAAGTTCTTGAAAGATGAGATTTTTGCGGAATGTATAATGATGATGAGATATTGTGATGAAAAGCATGATTTCGAGTTATCCATGTTCATAATGATATTTTCGACATGAAATGAGTATTATCTATTATGATAAAGCTTTGGGCAATGTTCACATATTTAAGTGTGAATGATTTCTTTCCCGAATAAAGCTTACCACATTGTTTTGGAGCAAAGACACTCCTAATTATATTTTCAGCTTGTGGTATGTTTTTGAACTAAAGCTTCTCATATGAATGATTTCATATTTGAGATGTATTTGATTATTGAGCTTCGACCATAGACGATGTTGAGCTTCATTACAGAAGATGTAGAGCATATACATGTTTTTGGGAGTAGTGTCTAGCATCGAGTAGGCTAAGGTCAACCACCCTATGCCTCAGAACTATGCGCCAATGTAGGTTTATACTATTATATGTATATTACTTTGGGACCTGCCTTGTGAGATATCCCACCCCCATTGGGCCCCAATCTCGATCTTGATATCGATCTCATGGTATCGTCCTTATCCCTGACAATGTTTTGGACGGCTCTACCCACTTGAGTGTGATAGTCGAGACCACTTAAGCTCTATCGTGGTATGTCAATTTGAAGACGAGTCTCCTATTGTTCCTCATTATTTTGATTATGCATGTTCACCATTCTTGTTTTATATATATCTATTTACATATGTTCTAAAGTAGGTTTGACCCAATGTTCGGTCTTTCTATGATTATCAAATTTCAGCTTTAGGTCATTTGATTGAGATGTAAAGTTCGGACATGTTTGGATCATGATTTCAGAAAATGCATGCAAAGACCTACTCTCAAATTCTTGTTTGATCATATTTTTATAATACTCATGTTTTAAATAATTTACTTGCTTAAGTGGTTTTACTTACCTTGCATACTCGGTACATTCCACGTACTGACCGCATACTCTTTGTTGTATCATTTCATGATATAGGACCCGGCTCTCAGCTTCAGCCTCACTCTTAGTCAGCCATAAGAGTTAGCATTTGCATTGTTGGTGAGTCCTCATCTCTCGAGGACTAGGATATCCATTTTTTCCTTTTTGTATTTTAGTTTTAGTTTTGTTGAGTTAGTTGGGGTCTTGTCCCATCAACTCGTCACGTTTAGAGGCTTTTCAGACATATGTATGTGTTTAGCTTCGGATTTCATATTCTGATGTCATATTCAAGTTAGACTTCCGCTATAACTGTATTGTCAATTATTCAGTTTCTTGATTAATTTAGATGTATGCTTATGCCATGGGCCGACTTGGGGCCTCTTGGGTTCCTTGTCCCATGTTATGATTCGAGCCCCGTTCGGGTTGTGGCACTAATGGTGTTATACCCTGGTATCTCAAAGATCAGACTCAGGAGTTGAATTAGGGAACAAGTGGAAATTTTTATTGCATTCACAGAACGAGTCATCTCGCGACTTGTGAGGACAGCCCACAATTCATCAGGTGAGACTCGTGGGGAAGGCCTGAGTGTTGGGAAGAAGTCATAGAAGAGTTAAGACCCCACGGGCGATGCCACGACTCGTGGTTAGGACCCACGAGTCATTGGGTCATCTGTGGGGAAGGATAAATAGTTGGGAGAATGAAAAGTGGGCAGTGTACCTGACGGGAGTCCCCACGAGTCGTTGTCAGCCTTAACGATTCGTGGGGTGAATCGTTGGTAGGCTTGGAGTCCGAAGTTTGGAAATGAGACAATGTACTTAACGATTGGTGACCATGAGTCATGGTCACCCCTAACGAGTCGTGATGTGACCCGTTACGAGCCCAGGAGAGTAGGCAAGACAGTGTACTTGACGAGCAGTGTGACGAGTCGTTGCCCTTGACCACGAGTCATCAGGTCGTCCGTTAGGACCACCTGGTAGTAATTTCCTACAAATTTAGTAAGGGCCTTTTCGTAATTCCTAAGTTCCTAAAGCCTATACTACGTCGTTTAAGGCTCGTTTTAGTAGGTTTAAGGAGGAGAAAACCTATCCTAAGTTATTTCCTTCCGTGCATGCAAACTTGAGAGGTTGAGGAGGTGATCTAGAGCAAGTCTTCAAGGTTTTCATTCAAATCCTTCTTGGGCAATCAGAGAAGTGGTAGAATCAATC
>JACEIK010003827.1:124401-135206 GCA_018107945.1 Datura stramonium | reverse complement strand
ATTTATATTCACTAGTGATGGTTGAAATGGTCTATAGTGGTGGTGGTGGTTATCGTTGGTGCTAGTGGCTAGTAACTGTGGTGGTGATAGTTGTGATAGTGAAGGTTGTTGTTGTTGTAGTGACTGACACGATGGTGGTGGTTGTAAGGGTGGAATGGATTGATGTTAGCAGTTGGTAGTGTTGTTAGCGATGCCTGAAGAATGTGTGGTGACTGACGATGATATTGATGGTAGTTGGTAGTTGGTGATCGTTGTGATGATGGATGTGGTTGATAGTAGAGATTGATTTATAACAAACCTTAAAAGACCCTAAGATTAGATTCTAGACTTGATAAAACCAGTAGAAAACTGACAAAAAGCCACAGAACGAGTCATATCATGACTCTAGTGAGAAGTAACAGATCGTGACATGATCCGCAGTGAAGAATTGAGTCTTCCAAGACCCTGATCCAATAAGCCACATGATGACTCGTTTCTTCAGGAGACGACTCGTCCTGTTGAGTCGTGGTGTGTGGATCAGAAGTTGATCAGGTCATCTCCAGTGGTAACGGAAAGATCCCACGAGTAGTAGGACCTAGGTACGGCTTGTACTATCTACTCGTGATCGGAAGATCAGAAAGTCCCTGAGAAGCCTCAGTGACCACGAGAGGTCACCACGAGTCGTCATGACATAGGACGATTCGGGGAACGACCTATTGTTCACTAGGAGGGAGAAAATCGCAGGAGAGTTCCTAGGGGAAATTTAGTAAATTTCTATATTTTATCTCCTAAACCAGAATATTTTGAAATTTCTAAAGAGTATATTTAAGGGTTTTAGTCTAAACTCCCATTCCTTCCCTTACAATGCGAGTTCAAGACCATTAAGCTCTCAAGTTCATTAAGCAAGTTAAGAAGTCTTCTTATCCAACCTAGGGTTCTTCAAGCTTGAGTCTAAGTTTAACTTTTCGGGTATGTAAGGCTAAAATGAGGATTTATAATCATCCTTATGCCCTAAATTTATGCAAGAGTTCATTGAAATTAAAGCTAGAGTTTTGGCTAAATTCTTGAATTGTCTTCTTCCCTACCTGTATATGTTGAATTGCCATTGTTGAATTCTTTGTATTGAGTTATATCTATTGTATCTCTTCCTTATTGATTTTGATCCCATTCTTTTGATTGTTGATCATTACTCCACTGTTGATTGTCGATTGTTGAGTTAGTTCATGTCTCTTATTCCATGAACCCAATTGCATAAAGTCATGATTTTGAAAGATATTATTTTGAAAGCATTGTGTTTGAAGTAAATGCATTGTTTATCATAAAGTTGAGCATATTTTAAAGAGAATTGATTAAAGAGATGCTGAGAAATAAAGCATGATTTTGAGCATGAGTTTCAAATCTAAAGTGAAGTCTTGTTTTTGAAACTCATGAGATAGTTTTGAGCATAGAGCTCACAAGTTTTCAAAGGATATTTGGAGCATGAGGTCTCCCAAGTTTTTAAGAATGTTTTGAGCGAAAGGCTCCAAAGAGATTTTCAAACATCTATTATACCTATAGCTAAAGTGCTTTATAAAAGATATTTTAAGATGCCTCAGATAGGCATAAGTATATGAGCATATGTTTTGGGAGGATTATTTAGCACCAAGTTGAGTGAAGAGTTCAGATAAATCTAAAGCCCCAAAACTACATAGCAGCATAGGATAGGATCATGCCCTTTGATTCAGGTGACTCCTCAAAGATAGTCCTTAGTAAGGACTCAATATTATTGGATCCAAGATTGTGATTATTCTCTATCCTAGAAAGGCTTTTAGCGGCTTTGTGAACTTGAGTGAGATAGTTGGGAATAATGTGCTAATTCATGATTGTGTCGGTTATAGAAACCCCCACCCAAGTTAAAGTTAAAGTTATGCAGTTTTTCATATATTATCAGAGATTTTTTAGATGCACCCTTTTATTGCATAACTATTTTACACATTGATCATATTGTGTTTATTGCATCATTTATAGTTTTTAGTATCAGCTATATCATTCCAGTCAGTTATTCTTTCAGTTCACATACTCTTGCTTAACTGTTGTTCCATTCTGCCTTATTATATACCGTACATTCTACGTACTGACGCCATTTGGTGCTGCATTTTATTATGATGCAGACTCAAGTAGACAGGATCAACAGTAAATATAGCACTAGAATTTCATTATCATTCAGCTGTTAGTAAGGCATCCTATTTTCGGAGAGTCTCGGTCTTATTGAGTATTTTATTTTATAGAGCTTGAGGTAGTCATGGGAGCTATATCTCGGCACCTATCTTTAGTTATAGTGGCTTCATAGATAGAGTTAGAGTTGAGTCAATAATGCTACTTTTTAACATTGATTTCAGTTATAGTTAATACACCTTAGTTTATTTTATTGAGCCCATGCAGTTATTACTTCCGCTATACTTTATTGAGATCTAAATTGATAGTAAGCAAGGCCAAGGGTTCTCTTGAATTACGAAAGTGGTCTGAGTGCCGGTTGACATCCAGGGTGTAGGCTGGGGGCATGACAAACTTGGTATCAGAGCTTTAGGTTCAAAGAGTCCTAGGGTGTCTATAAAGCCGCGTCTGGTAGTGTTATTCTTATAGGTGTGAAGCGCGCCACATCTATAATAGGGAGACTACGAAGTGCTAGGAAATACTTTTTTTCTTTCATACTCTAAATCGTGCTATAGAGATTAACTCTATAAAGACTTCCTCCTAACTCATGGATTCTCGTGTTTCAGATTATTCCTCCTAAACGCATTGCCAGTCAGAAGAAAGTAGCTAATATGTCTCCACAAACTAGGATGCAGACTCGATAGTCCACGCACTCCAATTCAGGGTCCAGTGTTGGAGTCCAAGATGGAACAACTGCTAGCGGTAGAATTCCAGAAACCCCAGTTTCTCAGCCCCCTAGTATGGGTACTTCAGAGATAGAGTTCAGAGGGGCTATTCAGATGCTCACTCAGTTAGTGGCTTCTTAGTCAGGACGTCAGAACTCAACACCAGCTAACTTTAGCTCCCATGACTCAGGAGCATCAAGGATTAGAGAGCTCTTGAGGATGAATCCCCTAGTATTTACAAGATCCAAGGTTAAATGAGAACCCTTAGAACTTTATTGATGAGAACTGGAAGATTCAAAAGGCAATGCAGCCACAGAGACCAAGAGAGTTGAGTTTGCTTCTTATCAGCTCAAGGATGTGGTTAATGTGTAGTACTACTAGTGGGAGCAAGGGAGAGGTGATAATGCAGCTCCAGCCACTTGAAAAAGTTTTGAGGAAGCTTTTCTTAACCCCTGCTCCCCTCAGGAGCTGAGAGAGGCAAAGACAGAGGAGTTTTTTAACTTTAAGAACCAAGTTCACATATATTTTTGGTGCATCACATCTTTTGGTTATGAAACTTCTTCATCTCGTAGGTTCTTAAGTTTTTCATATGCTTATCTATAGTTATCATTTCTAAATCCCCAATTTCCATTATTGCATTGATCTTGCTTTTCCAAGATTTAGGCAGAACATTCCAAAGTTTCCCAATCTTTGTGCTTCGAGGGATGATTTCTCCAAAAGAGTTTGATTTATTACTGATGTCAGTGAATCTATTAAACATCTCTTGAAGAGTTTACCTCTCGTTTATCTTAAAGAACTCATATTGCATATTTAGCAAGGCAATCTTGGATTCTTGACTTGGTTAGTTTCTTCATGCATAGTTTGCAATGTATCTCATACTTATTTTTCTAGTATCGCATGAAGAGATTCGACTATACTCATTGTGTCTAATATCACAAATAAGAATCTCCTTAGCTTTGAAATTCTTTTGGGTTGCCTTGATATCTTCGTTAGTGAACTAATCCTTGTTATCCATAGACATAGGAATCTTTGGACCCTACTGGATGATGTCCCAAAGCTTCAGATATTCTCGAATAATAAAATCATGCACCTAGCCTTTCAACATGCATAGTATTTTTCACTGAAGGATGGTGACGTAGTAGTTAATTGACCTTCTTGAATTTCAGGTGGAGCAACCATCATAACTTTTTTTAAGGAGTTAACCTTAATTAAAAGATCCACTGTTATACCAAATGTTATTTTATACTTGCACCTAATTCACTGAAGAACCAGGTTCTTTAGCTTCTTAACGAGAAGTAAAGTGTAGAATGCAATAAACACAAGGAATTTTATAGTGAAAAATTCTTTGTTCAAAGGAGTAAAATATCATGACCTACCCCTATAAGATTTTCCTTATATATCTACTAGAAACTTGAGCGATTTTAGGTACAACTCCATAATCAAAGGGGTTAACTATATCACCTTTCTCCCTCTATAATTCTCCCTAACTGTAGCTACTTCTTCAAGACTCTACCCAGTCTTGAAAACCCTTACAACTCAATCAACACCTATTATAAAATGACTTGTAAAGTAAAAAAAGTTACAATTTAAGAATGATCAACTAAATAACCTGAGAACTAATGTAATAGCTTCTTATGAACAATTTTTCTTTTTTATTAGATGACTCTCACAAAGCACTCCAACTATTTCTAAGAATATCTCCATTTGTACAAATAGCTTGTTTATGAATAGAATCAATTATGATACTTTATATAGGAGAGGTGATAGTTGAAATCCTCTTATCTTCTTGCTCCAAAACCCATTGGAACTTGATGAAGAAAACCAAACTCAATTGAACTTGGTTTCCATAACTCTTTCGACCTTCACATGTGACTTCTGCTAAATCCAAATCTCTTTTCATACGTGCAAATATGGTAATATTTCAATCTTGATTTCTTATTCGTTGATCCAAAAATTTAGCTAAAATCAAATTCTTTAAGAAATCCTTCTTGCACTTGAAATATGCTTTGCACCAACTGATCAATGAAGGACTTTGTTCCTTCACTTTGTGCGTAATACTTGTGTAATCCAATTCTTCTAATAGACATGTTAAGGACCTTATTCTTGTATAATATTTGTTATGTTTGTTAATCGTCAAAATTTCACATAGCTGAATATGGATATTTTAATATTTGCTTTTAATTTGGGTTTTATATGAATTCCTTCGTTGCTTTCTTTAATTCTGGTCATTCCTATCTAATTCTACATCATAATATTGCATGACGCAAAATTTAAATAAGGAAGTAATTTGAAGTAGAAAATAAAATTAACAAAAAAGATGACAATAAAGTTTTACTAGGCAAAATATAAAAGAAGGTAAGTTATAAACTAAAATCTTTGAGACGTCTGTGTATTTCTTTCAAACAAAAATAATCCTTTGGTACAAGATCTTTCTCGTCAAATGGGTTTACTAGGTATAATATCGTGTTGAATGTTCAAAGTCCATCAAGAATTAGAGTTTGGCATGACTTTCTTTTTCAAGAGTATTAAATGGTCTAAAACATGAGTAACTCTTTCCCCTCTTAACTACTGACAAGAATTACAGTAAATTACCATCTTTTGCTGTCATTAGTCAAGAGAGAACCGTGTATTCACACTTTCGTTTGAATTTGGACATTGACTTGCTCATAGTTTATTGGATTAAGTCAACTTTTATTTTTGATATTGATTGTCCAAGAAAATTCTTGGTAGCTTCGAGCGAAGCTGCGAATGGTCTCTTTGTCCATATAGTTTCGAGGAAGAGTGACACTAATAGCGAAGGTAATTTTCAGTCAAATCATCCTTAGTCACTTCTGTGGTTGTAACAATTTTCTTGCTTTTCTTTTTATTATTTCTCGTCCATAAGAAGATAATATTAGGTGAATAGTATCATTTAAACAAGTCTAAAGTTAGGTGCAAGACTTTTCCAATGATGACTCAATCTAATAAGTGCAAATATCAGCAACTATAAAATTAACCAATTCTATTTGTGAAAAAGTATCTGATAGAGGATGATGGATACTGAGAAGAGACTCTATGAAGCTACAGTTCAAGGAGATGTTAGAGCTTTACAAGAATTGCTTCAACAAGATGCTTTGATCCTTGACAGGCTTACCTTAACTTACTTCGATGAAACTCCATTGCACTTAGCAGCACTGCGTGGGCATACTGAGTTTGTGAGGTTAATTATGGCTCAAAATCCCCAACTTGCTGCTGAATTGGATACGCGAAAGTCATCTGCTCTTCACATAGCTTCAGCCAAAGGGTACCTACAAATCATCAAGATGTTGTTGGCGTTGAATGCTGAAATGTGTCTGGCTCGTGATCGCGATGGTAGAACTCCTCTACATCTTGCAGCTATCAAAGGTCGAGTTGAAGTCATCAAGGAACTGATACATGTCAATCCTCGTGAAGCTCTAGGAATGACGATCAATGGAGAAAACATTTTGCATTTGTGTGTGAAGCATAATCAGCTGGAGGTTCTCAAGGTTCTAATGGAGATTGGATGGGACCATGAGTTCTTGAATGCAAAAGATAGTGATGGCCGCAACATTCTGCATTTGGCTGTTGCTGATAAGCAAATTGAGGTATGACTTTGTTCCTTAGAAAAGAAATTAACTTCAGTTTCTTATAATAGTAACTAAACCACCTACCAATATTTGTAGACTGTCAAGTACTTGTTAAAGACCATTCAAATAGATGTGAATGCAATGGATAGGAATGGGAATACAACATTAGATATTTTAGCACAGAGTTGGAGGGACATGAATGATCTATCCATTGGAGAGTGTCTTAGAGAAGCTGGAGGCTTAAGGGCAAAGGACATTTCAGTATCCGTCATTCAAAGTAGTACAAAAATTTCTAATGACTCTGGTGGAAATAACCATTCTCCAGTATCTTCATCACCAGCCTATTTAGGAGAAAATCAGGCCCAAAATCCCCCATCAAAAGGCGATTGGCTTTCCAAGAAACGCGAGACAATAATGGTGGTGGCCTCACTTATTACAACCATGACATTCCAAGCTGGGGTGAACCCTCCAGGAGGTGTTTGGCAAGAAAATGAAAATTTGGATGATCGGGGAATACTCTCACATAAAGAAGGGGAAGCAGTAATGGCTTATAATCATGCCAGACCGTATCGATATTTCCTTCGTGCCAACACCATTGCCTTCGTCTCTTCTCTAAGCACAATCTTGCTTCTCATAAGTGAATTGCCCTTCAGGCGCAGGCTTTTCATATGGGGTTTGATGGTTATCATGTGGTTGATAGTTACCTCTACAACACTCACTTATGGAATAGCAATTTACATCCTCACGCCTAAGAAGGACAGTGAACCACTTGGTCAGGTCATTGAAATTGGACTTAAAGTATGGTGCGGCTTAATGGCTCTACTTCTACTCAGAAACCCAATACGTTTGTTGCGTATATGGAAGAAAAGAAGCATAAGCTAAGATCATCAGCAGCGCAAAAATTTGTAAATTCAATTTATGTCAATGTTTGATATGCAACACTAATAAGTAGGACTCAACCATTACAAGAAATATTCATGACTGTTTTGAGAATCTCATTTAATTGTCATATGTTAAAGAGTTCAAAAGCACAGACAATCCAGTTAATTAGTATCCTTTCTCAGTTTTCACAATATTAACGTTGGAACTTGAAAAAAGAAGAAGCTGTTAATGTTTGTGATAAGTTGGTTCATTAGCTAGCAGTAAGTTAATTAGTTAGCATAATTAGTTAAAGGTGGTTAACTAAAGCAGTTAGGTCCATAACTAACTACTATTTACTACCTATATATACCAAATTGTATACACAATAGTGGGCAGATTAATGAATACAATATATGAAGCTTCTCTCCCTCTCTCATACGTTCTCTTTCTCTCTTTGTTTCATTTTGAAGGAAAGAAAATACCCTTGAATTTTTGATGAGTTATGTGTATGTTTGCTGTAAAGTATGACCAAGATGGATCTTTTGATAGCATTAGAAATATGAACTTGATAGCTGTAGAGTAACTATGCATGAAACTGATAGGTAATAGTTGGTGATGTGATCCTGTGCAAAGAGTGAGTGAGGTACTTGCTTAGTTCTCCTCTGTGTGGGTGATGTAGAACTTGTCCGGTTAGTCTTTCTTAGGTTGGAGGACAATTGGTTAGAAAAAGACCATAGGCCATTATTGAATAAGTCCACTTTTAGCCTAAATCATCCTTCCAAAGTAAAATAAGTATCCCTTGATCCCGAATTTTGAGCCTAAAGTTGACCTTTTCTTTGATTAGCCTATTCGCCTTTTCATTTTTTTATAATGAACCTGCTTTGGCCCTGGTCCCTCCTTGGACATTGTGTACCCAACTTAGGCAAAATGCCTAAGTTGAGGATGGTTATTGTAGGGGTGTGTAAACTAGTGGAGTAAGAAAAGAAAAAGCTGGTTGGTGAAAACAAACGATTGTGGTGTGGTTGAGAAAAAGAAAGAAAGAAAAGAAAAGAAAAAAGAAAAAGTTTTAAAAAATAAGCAACGCGAAAAGAAAAGAAAAGTGAAAAGGGAAGTGAAGGACAAACCACACTCGTGAGTTGAAAGAAGAATAAAGAGAAAAAGGGAGAAAAGGAGAGAAAGGTTAGAAGTGGAGCCAGAACCAGTGTACTGCCAAGGAGGGTTGAGTCACCGTATCCATACTTACCATACTCGCCCCCAAGCCTACATTACAAGCCGATAAAAATTCTATAGTGATCCTAATCTGACTGTCTAAAGAACCGAAGTAGAGAAATAAAGGCAAGCCTATGGTATCTCACACACATTGCTTGAACTTCTTTGAGAGAGTGAGTGTTTTGTTATTAGTCTCGGTGTCTGATATGCATATGATTGTGAGTGTACGAGACTTCATTTATTGCGAGGATACATGGGTTGTGTTATTAGTTGCTAGTTTTCTGTGTTAATGGCATTAGTACGTGCTCGGTTGTCAGTTGATAATTTGATGTCATCCTTAGATCCATTTGTGTCATGGTGAGTAGCTACATGTGTGCACAATATTTTCAACTTTGATTGTATAGGAGGGGGGTTGATATTTTGTAATGATCATGTGTACAAATGTTTAATATGACGGCTGTAAGTCTTCTAGGTTTCTTTTGATTAAGCGTTATATATGTAGTGTTGTTTTGTTTGCCTGAAGACATGCAAAAGTTCTAAGTTGAGGGTGTTGATGTATTGTGGTTTTATGACACTTTTGACACTTAAAACGAAGAAAAGATGCTAGTGCTTAGGCACATTTATGTGGATATGAGGTTCTTTTGTTGATATTTCAGGGAAAACAAGTTCTGGGAGTTGAATTGATGAATATAATAGAAAACAGGTAGAAAAAGGCTTCATACGAGTCGTAGCACGAATCGTACCACATTGGTATGAGTCGTCCCGAGGGTCATAACAAAGGATTAGAGACTTTTCAAGATTCAGAACTTCAAAGTACAAATGAATGCCATGGATCGTACCACTTTAGTACGACTCATACTTAAGACTCTTGGTATGATGATCAGAGATGCTGATTTTCAGAGGTTCAAGTCACGAAGAGAATTTACGTTTTGTAGCGTCAGACTATGAGTCGTACTAAAGGACACTCAGAGATGATAACTTGCATAAGTCAGGCCACGACTACAAGTCACAATTCATGGTGTCTTATCACGAGTCGTAGTATTCACCCGTACCTGAAGAGATCAGAAGCTGGATTTCCATGTTACAACTGCAATTGACGAGTCGTGGTATCCTATTATGACTCGTAGATATTCCGGCACTGCAAATCCCTATTGTATTAGGAATTTTTTTTATGTTTTCTATAAATAGTTTCTTTAGTTTTATTTTATTATTACGGTATTACAGTGTATTTTAAGTTTCCTAACTTTACTTGGAGACCGAATTGCTATGTGATATATGAACAAATGCTTTTTCATCTTGGTGTTCTTGAATTGAAGATACAATTTGCAATTGATACTTGGGGTTTAATTCATTCAATATTGTAAGTTCTTAATTATGATTTCTTCTTTTGTTCTTGCAATTATGAATAGCTAAACTCCCACAACTAGGGTTATGGGGATCATGGTGGAATAACAAAGTAGGATTTATTATAAAGTGATTCTAAATCGATACGAATGCCTGTATTGTCTTTTTCTTCATTATAATTTCTTCTAACGGTGCACAATGTTAGAACTTGCCCATATTCTATACTTGCTTGAACCCAAAGAAGTAGAGATTAGGAAAAGAAAATCACAACAAAGACTTGAAACTATCAACTTTCAATTAATAACTTGAGCCATGGTCGCGGAAAAATTAATTTGGAATCAATAAGGGTTAATGGGGAACGCTCATGAGACCTAACCCGGTGAATGAGGATGGTATTCTAATAGGGCAAAGCATCTATTTAGATGAATTTAACTTATCAATTCTGCAGACTAAATATTGAAATATATCACTGGTACAATAACCCTACGTAATTATGAAGCCATGGGGAACACTTCCCTAGTCAATTGCATATTTTTGATAACAACACATTTTTACAACATTATTACTTGTTTTGCTTAAAACCTCCTTCGGAAATAACTGCACTAAAAGCAAAAATAATAGCATTAATTAGGATTCTAACCATATTTCTTGTGAGATCAACCCCAACCCTGGTTTGGTTCTCTATTTGATAAACAACTGCTTTATACTTCTTTTGAGGTGTATTTTTGGTGTTATCAGTATAATTTCAACAATCTTTTTCTAGTGGATTTTTTGCAGGAAAGGAATAATTTGCAACTTAGAATTGTCAATTATATACTTTATGGAAATTAAAAACCAATTCGAAGAACTTCAAACACAAGTATTTAATTAGTTCATACCTGTTGAGATTCTAAAAATCTAGAAAAAACACATGTTATGAGTAAAGAATGATAAGAATTCGGGCCTCTAAGGTAAGATTAAAGTGTCC
>JACEIK010003827.1:56439-70861 GCA_018107945.1 Datura stramonium | reverse complement strand
CATGGTGTGTTATATTAATGTATACAAGTGGGATGGATAATGCTAATTGGTTGAACTGATGTTCTAAAATATATGTGTAATTTTAATGTGGAAAAGCTGCAGAGTGTTGATGTTTTTTAGAGGTGAATGAAAGTTAGAAATTGCATTGTGATATCGTTGTTATGGGTTAATCTATAATGTATGTGATTATGCAACATTTCCTGTGTCGTATTGTTATAACTGTTATGTTTCTAGAAGAGTAAGATGTTATTCGATGTTGTGAATAGTTGGTGAAATGACTAAGTGAATCTATGTCGAGTTAGTACCCAGGGCAGTACCGCTGCAGCAGGACATGATCCACTATAGTGGTCAACTGACCGCTGCAGCGAAGCGCCTAATCTAATGAGCAGGTATGTTGTTGTTGGCATTCTTATATGCTATTATGCAAGATTGGCTGATGATACCTACTAGTATTGTGTTTCTTATTGACGCTACTCCACTTCTTTTCTAACTGCAAAGTCTAATTTAGAAAGCTCTTCTCGCCCTCACCTATGATGCAGTAGCAGTTTCATTTTCAAAAGTGAGCGATCGCAAGACGAGCAGTCCCACTCCGTTGAAGGTGTCTCTTCTCCGGACATTTTAGTTCTTTTATTTTCCATATTTATCACCCCAATCTTTGTACTTAGATATCTGAAGTGCAATGATAATTGGATCTAGGGAATGTTGTTTTGTTTTAGTTGGATGTTATCATTTTAAATATTTCATTTCGTTTCTGAATGATTGATGTCAGGTTTTTAGTGGGAAACATTGGTTCACCTACCGGGGTTAGTATAGGTACCAATCATGACCATTTTGGTCGTGAAAAAGTTGGTATCAGAGCTTTAGGTTCGTCAATCTCATTGCACTAAAAGGGGTCAAGTAGAGTCTCGCGAATTGGTCAAAAGACGTCCATATCATATCTTCGAGAGGCTGCAGGACTTAGGAAAACTCCCTTCTTCTCGCTTTTCATGTGATTACTTAACTCTAATTGGTATCTACTGATTCAAATTGGTATCTAGCAACTCTTCTTTATTTCTCTCACAGATGGTTTCAACACATGTAGATAGGAACTTAGAAGCAGTAGCAGTAACCACAGTTCACGGCAGAGGATGGGGTTGAGGATGCGGGGGAAGGCCTGCCACTGCCACAAGAGGTGCTTGCGCTCCCACTGCAGTACGGAAGATGTCAACATCTACAGTACCTCCCACAATTTAGGAAAGGGTGGTTGTAGAGGTGGAAGTTTCGATGCAGGGAGAGGTTCCTGCCGCTCTAGTATCCTCTGAGGTTTTGGCTCTGGTTCTTAACCTCCTGAGTGGCCTCATGGTTAATAGAGCAGTGCCAGCAACTCTTGCAGGACAACAATCAATGATACAACATGTGGCTATAGCGGTTCATTGCATTAATAACATGTCTGAGGAGGATATGTTTCTGTGACCGATAGTTGGGCTTATAATGACAAAGGAAGAGCATGACTTGTTTTGGAGGTTCACCAAGATGAAGCCTCCCACTTTTTATGGTATCGAGGTAGAGGACACCTATGAATTTATTGTATACTAGCACGAGAGGCTCCATAAAATAGGGGTGGTGGAGAAGTACAGTGTGGAGTTTTTTGTAGACTATCATGAGAGGCTCCATAAAATGGGGGCGTTGGAGAAGTATGGCGTTGTCACCTTCCAATTGATGGGTGATGCTAAGCTCTAGTGGAGGGCTAATGTGGAGTGTAGACCAGCAGGGTCACCACGTAGACCTCGACCCAGTTCTACTCCACATTTCTAGAGAAGTATGTACCCCATACCTTAAGATATAGGAGGCAGGATCAGTTCAGCACCATTAAGAAAGGAAGCTCTTTGGTTGCAGCCTACAAGGCTCGGTTCTATTCACTATCCAGGTATGCTCTATCCTTACTTCCCATAGAGAAAGAGAGGATTAGGCAATTTTTCAAAGGCCTAAATGTGGGTCTCCAGTTATTAGCTCTTCAGATTGTCTCCTCAGGTAAGAACTTTTAGGAGGTAGTGTAATACATGAAGAATATAGAGGGGTGAAACAGGAAGGGCACGCAACGAATGTCGAGAACAAGACTTGCAAGTTGGGTTCCTACAGTGGCTCTGTTGGTAGGACTTCGGTACCGTAGGATTTCTCTAGGCATCCTACACAGTCGGTTATGCAGGTCTCAACCAAAGGTCCATCACGAAACACTCCTTGACCAATAGGAACAGTCAGGGGTACACAGCTTGTTTGCTCATACTTCGGGGCTCGCTCTATTTCTTATATTTTTTCTTAGAGGCTAGTGATCGAGAAGGTATGCCACGAGTGTGTGGAGTAAGGCCACAGTCACAGATGGTGTCCTAGGTTTGGCCAGGGAGGAGAGATCATTCCAAACCCAGTTGCTTGAGCTCCGGGCTCTGACAGGTATATTACATATTCATAGCTAACGATTTTCCACAAAGTGGTTATGAAATGTATAACTTGTACATATCTTTCCATTTGCATAGTCGATCCAACTCATTCGTTCATAGAGCTATTTACTCGATTGCATACATTTCTGGAACACCTCTAACAGAGAGGAAAATAGTAAATTTTGAAAGAACTTATGGTCAACCTCTTTCATATTTAAATCTTTTTTGATTTAGAAGGGAAGAACTTGGATAATGTAACCTCTGGGTCTATTATTGCGTAAACATCAAGATGGAAAACTCATAACATACTAGTGACTACATCGGGTGAGCATTCCTGCTCCTGACGGGCTGAAAGTGCGTAGAACTTGTTGCAGTGAGTTCAACAGGGATCGTCCACATCTTGGGTGAGGTAGTCAGCCAGCCGTCAGAGGCGTTACTCAATCGAGTAGAGGAGGTACTCAAATGGGTAGGGGTGTCACCCAGTCAGGTAGAGGGGTGGAATAGCCCAACCAGGGAAGTTCGTAGGTAGGTAACTGGACTAACTTTTATGCTTTTTGCAGTAGGCTCGAGGTAGAGGCTTCATACCTTGTTATTATAGGTACAATCTTTGTGTTCAACAAAATTGCTATGGCTTTATTTGATTCGTGTTCTACTTTTTCACGTGTCTGCTTACTTTGCATTGGGATTGGATCTTTCTTGTGATATACATGATACTCCTATCCATGTGGTCTACTCCTATTAGGGATTTTGTGGTGGTAGATAGGGTCTGTTGGGATTGTATTATTGAATTTATGAGGTTTGACACTCTAGTTGGATTTAGTGATCTTGGACATGGTTGATTTTGATGTGATCCCAGGAATAACCTAGTTATATTCTTACCATGCCATTCTAGATTACCACGCTAAGACTGTCACTATATCGGGCCAAGGGTCGTCCAGGTTCGAGTGAAAACAAAATTGTAGCCCTTCTCCTAAGAATATCATTTCTTGTATTCGTGCCCACGAATTGATAGAGCGGGGTTGTTCACCATATCTAGCTCATATTCGGGATACTAGTTTTGGGGGTCCTTCCATAGAGTCGATCTTGGTAGTTTGTGAGTTCTTAGAGGTGTTCCTTGCATATCTACCTAGTATGCCGCCAGACCGTGATGTTGATTTTAGCATAGATTTATAGTTATGGACCTGACTCATTTCTATTCTGTCGTACCGGATGGCACCAATTGAGTTGAGAAACTAACGCAGCAGTTGCAAAAACTACTTAGTAAGGGTTTTATCAAGCCGAGTGTCTCTCCATGGGGTGCCCAGTGTTGTTTGTGAAAAAGAAAGACAGTAGTATGAAGATGTGCATCGATTATCGCTAGTTGAACAAGGTAAATATTCGGAATAAGTACCCTCTCCCTTGAATAGATGATTTGTTTGATCAGCTACAGGGGGTAGCAGTGTTCTCAAAGATTGACTTGAGGTCGAGTAATCACCAGCTGAAGATTTGAGCTGTGGATATTCCGAAAACAACCTTCCAAACAGGTATGGGCATTATGAGTTTCCGGTCGTATCGTTCAGAATCACTAATGCCCCAACGGCGTTCATGTGCTTGATGTATGTTATCTTCAAACCCTAGTAAGATTCTTTCGTGATTGTTTTTATTAATGATATTTTGGTGTACTCTAAGACTAAGCAGGAGCATAAGAATCATTTGAGAATTGTGTTGGGATTGCTGAAGGAGAAGCAGTTGTATGCCAAATTTATGAAGTGTGAGTTTTGGTTGGAGTTAGTGTCTTTTCTGGGGCATGTGGTCTTCAAATAGGGATTCAAATTTGATCCACAGAATGTAGAGGCGGTCAGAAAGTAGGCTAGTCCAACTACCGTGATAGAGATTTAGAGTTTTATGGGCCTGGGCAGCTACTACCACCGGTTTGTGAAGGGGTTTTCATCGATTGCCTTAGTATTAACCAGGTTTACTCGGATGTACCTTGCTAGTGGTTTGAGGAATATGAAGAGAGTTTTTAGAAGCTCAATACCCTGCTAACCATGACACTTATCCTGGCATTACCAGTGCAAGGTAATGATTTTGTTGTTTACTGTGATGCCTCACATTCTAGGTTCGGTGTTGTGGTAATGCCGGAAGGACAGGTCATTGCTTATGCCTTAAGACAGTTGAAGGTGCATGAGAAGAATTACCCCAAGAATGACCTAGAGCTAGCAACGGTGGTGTTTGCCCTAAAATCTAAACACACTACCTGTACAGGGCTTGTTGTGAGGTATTCACGGACCATCACAACCTACAATATGTGTTTTCTCATAAGGATCTCAATTTGAGGAAGAGGAGGTGGATGGAAATACTCAAGGATTATGATCTTGTACCACCCAGGGAAGGACAATATGGTGGCAAATGCGTTGAGTCAGAAAGCAGTAAATATGGGCAGTCTAGGTTTTCTGGAAGCTACTCGATGACCGATGGCTAGAGAAGTTTAGACACTGGCAAATAGTTTTATGAGTCTCTCTTTGACAAAAAAGGTGGGATGCAAGCTAGCATGGAGGCTAAGTCTTTGCTGTTACAGGAAATAAAGGCTAGAAGTTAGAGGATGAGAAGTTGGGTAAGATCCGAGATAAAGTTTTATAGGGAGAAGTTAAGGAAGCAGTGTTAGATGGCGAAGGGGTCCGAGAATAAAGGGATGCATGTGTGTTACCCAATTTAGTGATCTAATTAAGACTCTCCTGGCAAAGCTGTCACGACCCGAATGGAGGCCCGGATCACAACACGGGATAAGGAGCCCCCATAGACCCCAAGTCGACCCATGGAATAAGCATACATTTAACTCAATCAATAAAATGGAATAGATCAACAATATTATCATAGCGGAAGTCTAGATTTAACTTAACATTAGAATACATAAGCTGAAGTTGAATACATCTGTATGTCCGAAAAGCCTCTAAACATGATGAGTTGATGGGACAAGACTCCAACTAACTCAACCAAACTGAAAATTGATAATACATAGAAAAAGTCTGAATAAATCTAGTCCTCGGGGGATGAGGACTCACAAACAATATAACATGCTAGCTCTGAAGACTGACTATGAACGGGGCTGAACCTGAGAGTTAAGTCCTGTATCATGAAACGATATAGAATAGAGTATGCGGCCAGTACGTGGAATGTACCGAGTATGCAAGGTAAGTAAAATTGCTTAAGTAAGTAAAATCACTTAAAGAAAAGCATAATGAAAATCATAAATAATAAAGATATGAGAGTAGGGCTTGCATGCATTTTTTCTGAAATTAGAATCGCATCATAACATAACATATCATCATAACTGTATCGATTGACTCAAAGCTGAAATCTAATGAACATGAGTAAAGCTGAACAATGAGTTAAACCTTCTTTAGAACATATATAGATATAGAAATCTCATGAATAATAAACATGCATAAATAAAATAATGAGGAACAATGGGAGACTCATCTTCTAACCGACATACCATGATAGAGCTTACGTCATCCCAACTATCACACTCAAGTAGGTAGAGCCGTCCAAAACCTTGCAAGGCTAAGGATTATACAATGATATCAATATCAAGCTCGTGGGCCAATAGGGATAGGGATAGCTCACAATGGAGGTCCCAAAGTAAATATATATATAAGTATAAACCTATGTTGGTGCATAGTTCTGAGTCATAAGGTGACTGATTCTTAGCCTAGTCGGTGTTAGACACTACTCCCAAAAACATGCATATGCTCTAAATCGTTATTTAATGAAGCTCAACATCATCTATTTTCAAAGCTCAATAATCAAATACATCTCAAATATTATATCATGCATATGAGAAGCTTTAACCCAAACCGTATCACAAGCTGAAGGATAATTGGGAGTCTTCACTCTAAAACCATGTGGTAAGCTTAATTAGTGAAATCATAAATCATACTTTGAACATATGGGCATTGCCCAAAGCTTTCTCATGCTTGAAAATACTCAATTCACATTGAAAACATGATATAAACATGGGTATCTTGAAAACATGCTTTTCATCATAATATCTCATCATAATCATACATTCATCTCAAATCTCATCTTTCATGAACTTCTCATCAATGGGCTTTTTAATTCATAAAACTAGAAACATGCTTTTAAATTGAAAACAATATAAAACCTGGCCATGCTTCGTAATTCAATAATAGAAACATATTTAAGTCATACCCATGTAGAGAAATTAGGAATATCATGCATTGGGTCAAAACCCCATAGATTAGACATAGAAACTTCATGGTTTATAGAGGGATTGGGCATGGGGGTGAAATAATTCACCCATTCATAACCGTACATACATGTTGGTTGCTGATTCTCACACTTCTTTGATAGCCCAAGAAGAAATTGAAGAGAAATTAAAGAACACTAAGTTTGATCACCCTCTCTCACCTTCTGCTTTGCATACATGAATGAATATGGCCTGAAATGAACTTGACCCTTTCAAAAGTCATCATTCAAAACATAAACCAACGTAGTTTATCCCTTAGAATCTTAGGAATTACGAAAAAACCCTTACTAAATTCATAGAAAATAACTGCCAGCTGGTCCAAACGAGGGAGCTAACGACATGTTGTCAAGGGCCACGACTCATAGAGTTGTCTGTCAGGTTCACTTCTTCTCAAATCTTCTGTGCTCGTAATGGAAGACATAACGACTCATTACCTGGTGACCATGACTCGTGGTCACCATCTGTGATGTCACTGACTCTTTTGTCGTCTTTACTCACACATCACTCCCCACGACTGACCTAACAAGTCGTGGGGCATAACCACGACTCGTGGTCATGTCCATAGGGAGGAAACTTCCCAAATTCCCAACACTTAACCTAGACCTCACCACGATTCATATCACGACTTGTGGGATGCACCAACGGGTCACCTCACGACCCGTTCAGTGACCTGGAACCAAATTTTAACTTTTCTATGTTTCAACTCTCTGGTCTGATCTTTGGGCTTCCGGGGTATGACAATATCTCCCCCTTGGGAACATTTGTCCTCAAATTTTGGAAAACATAAAGAAAAGAAGTAAGTGAAATCATCACATTCAAATACTGATCATTTAAGCCAAAAATTAACGGAATGACTATCTCCGATTCAAACTACATAGCTGAACTGAATTCACGAATCTCACATACATCCATATACATAAAAGAGACTTGAACACATGAACTGAACATGAAAAACAAATAGAGTTTTAGTGTAAAACTGATACCTCATGTTTGAACTGAGCTAGCAGTGAATAAATGTGGGTATCAAGCCATCATATCCTATTTGGCTTCCATGTAGCTTCCTCAACATGCTGATTCCTCCATAACACTTTAACTGAAGCTACTTCCTTGTTCCTTAGCCTTCGAACCTGAAGATCCAAAATTTCTACTGAAACCTCCTCATAACTGAGGTTGTCTTCTACACCCACACTTTCCACCGAGACGACTAGAGCTGGATCACCCAAACATTTCTGAAAGAGTGATACATGAAAAACAGAATGCACGAAAGCTAATTTTCAGGGCAACTCCACTCATAGGCCACCTTACCAACACGTCTCACGATCTTATATGGCCCGACATAGCGGGGACTGAGTTCCCCTTCTTCCCAAAGCTCATCACTGCCTCCATGGGAGACACCTTCAGAAATACCCAATCATCAACTTCAAATTCTAATTCTCTCCTTCTCACGTCAGCATAGGACTTTTGGCCACTCTGAGCAGTTTTCAACCGATCCCTTATCATCTGAACCTTCTCCATAGCCTCATGAACTAAATATGGCCCTATCATTGCTGCTTCACCAACCTCAAACTAACCGATGGTCGATCTACATCTCCACCCATAGAGAGACTCAGACGGTTCCATCTAAATACTAGAATGATAACTGTTATTGTATGCAAACTCGATAAGGGGCAAATGATCATCCCAAGTACCTTTGAAATCCATCACGCATGCTATCAACATGCCCTCGAGAGTCTGGATTGTTCGCTCCGCTTGACCATCCGTTTGCGGGTGAAATGTTGTGCTGAGCTTACCTAGAGTACCAAGCCCTTTTTGAAATGACTTCAAAAACTAAGAGGTAAATTGGGTACCTTTTCTAATATAATGGACAAGGGAACTCCATTAAATAGAACTAGCTCCCGGATATATAGTTTGGCATAATCCTCCACCGAATCTGTTGTTTTGACTGGTAGAAAATGAGTGGCCTTGGTCAACCTATCTACCACAATCCAAATGGAGTCATATTGTCAATGAGTACGAGGTAGACCTATGATGAAGTCCATGCTAGTTTCTTCACACTTACAAGTAGGGATATTGATATCTTGAAGCACACCTCCCGGTCTCTGGTGCTCAACCTTTATTTGCTGACAGTTTGGGAACTTCGCTACAAATTCTGCGATATCTTTCTTCATACCATTCCACCAATAGACTTCTCATAAGTCACGGTACATCCTGGTGGCACCTGGATGAATAGAATACCTGGATCCATGAGCCTCGTGCAACATCTGGATCTTCAAATCATAGACATCCGGAACACATAAGCGACCCGGGTACCAAACATACCATCTCCCCCTTTGGAGAAGACCTCTACCTTCTGATTTTGAATGACTTCCTTTAACTTTACCAAAATGGGTCTTCATCTTGCCTAGCCTTTACATTAGTCACCAATGATTATTCTGATCCATTATTAACAATAAAACCGCCATCGGTAAAGTCAACCAATCTAACTCCCAACCTTGCAAGTCGATGCACATCCTTCACCAACTCCTTCTTCCCTTCACCCACATGGGACAAACTCTCCATAGAGAGTCTACTAAGTGCGTCTGCTACTACATTGGCCTTATCCATATGGTAAATCACACTCATATCATAGTCCGTGAGTAGCTCCAACCACCTCCTTTGCCGAAGATTGAGATCCTTCTGTGTGAACACATATTGTAAGCTCTTATGGTCCATAAATACATCCACGTGGATCCCGTACAAATAGTGTTGCCATATCTTCAAGGTGAATACCACCACTGCCAATTCCAATTATGGCTTGGGTAATTCTTCTCATGAACATTTAGCTGTCTAGAGGCATATGTTATACTGCATTAATACACACCCAAGTACGATCCTTTAAGCATCACAATACACGACAAACCCATCGATACCCTCGGGTAGAGTCGGGTCTTAAATAAGTCGGGTCTTCAACTCTTGGAAGCTCTCCTCACAAGCCTCCGACCATTGGAACTTTACCTTCTTCTTGGTCAATTTGGTCAAGTGTGCTGCAATAGCTGAGAAAAATTCAACAAATATCTGATAGTAGCCAGCTAAACCCAAGAAGCTTTGAATATTTGAAGGATTCACCAGTATAGACCAATTCTTCACCGCCCCTATTTTTTGAGAGTCCACCATTATGCCTTCGTTTGATACCACATGTCCCAAAAACTCCATGGTGTTCAACTAAAACTCATACTTGCTGAATTTCGCATATAATTGTCGATCTTTGAGAATCTGCAACACTACTCTCAAATGAGCGGCATGCTCCTCCTCGCTCCGAGAGTATATCAGGATGTCATCGATAAACACAATCACGAACATATCCAGGTACAGCTTGAAGACCCTGTTCATCAAGTTGATAAAAGATGTCAGAGCATTTGTTAGTCGAAAAGACATAACAACAAAATCATAATGTCCTTACCGCATCCTGAAGGCTGTCTTTGGGATGTCACTCTCCCGGAATCTGAGCTGATGATACCCGAATCTGAGGTCTATCTTTGAGAAACACTTGGCACCCTGAAGCTGGTAAAATAAGTCATCAATCCTTTGTATAGGATACCTGTTCTTGACGGTGTCTTTGTTCAATCACCGATAATCAATGCACATTCAAAGAGAACTATCTTTCTTTCGGACAAAGACAACTGGCGCACCCCATAGGGACTTGCTCGGTCTAATGAAACCCTTATCTAACATGTCCTCTAATTGCTCTTTTATCTCTTTTAGCTCAGCTGGAGCCATTCTATAGGGAGGAAAAGATATAGGTTACACGTAAGGAAGAAGGTCAATACCAAAATCAATCTCCCGCTCGGGAATGACTCCTGGAAAATCATCAGGAAAGACCTTTGGATACTCACATACTACTAGGACAGACTGGATAGTCGGGGTCTCGGACTTCCCATCCTTAACCCTAACTAGATGGTACACACAAACTTTATAAATCATCTTTCTGGCCTTAAGGTAGGAAATGAAACGACCTATAGACACAACTACACTACCCTTCCATTCTAAGACTGGCTCACCCGGAAATCTGATCTCTACTGCCCGGGATATATAATTAACTAAAGCATAACATGCAAATAGTAAATCTATGCCGAGGATAACATCGAAATCAGTCATGGCTAACTATACCAGATCTGCTGAGGTGACTTTCTAAAGGACTGAGACCAAGAAACCTCTATATACTCGTTAATCTATAACTGAATCACCTACTGGAGTAGAAACTGAGAAGGGTTCTGGCAAGATTTCCGGGGATACCAGTGACTTCCCCCGAATCTAACAAGGCATAAACATCAATATGGAAAACTCGTAACATACCAGTGACTACATTCGGGAAGACCTCCTGCTCCTAGTGGGATGCTAAAGCATAGAATCTGTTTTGGCGCTGACCGCCACCCGTGCTAGTAGATGCTCCTTCTTGTGTTGAGCGTGCGGGTGGGGCTGCTGAACTAGAAGCTGGGCCTCGGCCCCCATCATGATCCTGCCTCGCTGCTGGGAAATATCTGAGCATGTGCTCGGGCATCCCACCCCGAAACAAAAACCTGTACTTGCTAAACACTAACCTGTGTGGCCCAGGCCACACCTACGGCAAGCTGGAATACTAGAATCTGCGGGTTCGCTACTCTGACTCCTAGAGCCTGATGCTCGCCCTCTATGCTCGTTCCTAGGCCTGGAAGGCACAGTCAATGCTAAAGAGGCTGGGGCTAAAGATCTCTGGTGGGTCTACTGTCGGTGCCCACCAACCGACCTCGGTTGTGAGAATATATGGTCATCTGTCCTGGCCCTCTTGGCCTCGCTCTCTCGCAGATGTGCCGCCTCAATCTTATGGGTGTACAAAACTATCTAAGGGAAATCCATGTCTTGATGGAGCATGGCGGTCCTGCAATCTTTGTCCAAAATAGCCTGCCACGCCATGAACCAATCGGCTCACCCGCGTCCGCTGATCAACCACTAACTCTGGGGAATAATTTGACAAGCGAGTGAACTCAAGAGCATACTTCTGGACCATCATCCTCCACTGCTTTAGATTTATGAACTCAGCTGCCTTCAGCTCCCTCATCTCACAAGGGAAGAATCGATGCAAGAATGCAACATGGAACTCCTCCTAAGTGACCGGGAGTGCTCCGGCGGTCCTGCCATCTTTCCATTGGCAAAACCAGATGTGCATGACCACTTTCAATTGGTACGAGGCCAACTCCGCACACTCAACTCCATTCACCCCCATGACTTGAGAGATCTTCACAATCTCATATATGGACTCATGCGATTCCTCATCTACTTTTGACCCGAGGAACTCTAGTGGGTTCATTCTCAAGAAGTCCTTGACTCGAGTCGTTGCTGCATTGCCATTGTGTGGAACATGCCCAACAACCTGTTGATTGACCTGAGCGGTCAAGGCCTGCACAAGCATCTAAATAGCTGCCTGAAACTCAACATGGGCAACTAGCCCGCTGCTTGGTGCTCCTGAACTGGCGGGTCCTGTTGGTGCCCGTTTCCATTGCAATCCATGTGGCCTTCTCCATTCCCATTCCCTCTACCATTTACTATTTGGGGAGCCATGATTTTGTAATCACGAATAGAACTAGTTAGAAGGATAGGGAGACTTTTCATCGCACGACATAGATCATGAAAGAAGGGAAAATTTCCTAAACGTTTTGTAGCCTCTTCGTGATAAGTGTGACGTGCTTCACACCCATGAAAAAAACTCTATTTAAAGTGGCTTTCAAACACCCTAGGATACTATAAACCTATTGCTCTGATACCAAATTTGTCACGAACCGAACGGAGGCTTGGATCGCCACACGGACAAGGAGCCCCGGTAGACCCCAAGTCGACCCATGGCATAAGCATACATCTAACTCAATCAATAAAATGGAATAGATCAACAAGATTATAATGGCAGAAGTCTAGATTTAACTTAACATCAGGATACACAATTTGAAGTTTAATACATCCATATGTCTGAAAAACATCTAAACATGACGAATTGATGGGAAAAGACCCCAACTAACTCAACCAAACTAAAACTGATAATACATAGAAAAATTTTGAATAAATCTAGTCCTCAGGGGATGAGGAATCACCAACAATGTAATATGCTAGCTCTAAATACTGACTATGAATGGGGCCCAACCTGAGAGTCGAGTCCTGCATCATGAAATGATACATCATAGAGTATGTAGTCAGTACGTGGAATATACCGAGTATGAAAGGTATGTAAAACCGCTTAAGTAAGTAAAATCACTTAAAGACATGCATAATGTAAATCATGAATAATAAGGATGTTAGAGTAGGTCTTTCATGCATTCTTTTTGAAATCATGATCTCATCATAGCATAACATATCATCATAACGGTATCGATTGACTCAAAGCTGAAATCTAATGATCATGAGTAAAGTTGAACACTAAGTCAAACCTGCTTTAGAATATATATAGGTATAGAAATCTCATGAATGATAAACATGCATAACTGAAATCATGAGAAACAATTGGAGACTCATCTTCTAACCGACATACGACGATAGAGCTTACATGGTCCCAACTATCACACTCAAGTAGGTAGAGCCATCCAAAACCTTGCCAGGGGTAAGAGCAATACCATGATATCAATCTTAAGCTCGTGGGCCAATAGAGCCGGGGATAGATCACAAGGGAGGTCCGAATAATATATATACATATAAGTATAAGTTGTTACACTCCGTAAATTCGTGAAATTTAGATGGCCTATTCACAGATTTGTTAAGAGTTTTGGAATGCCATACATAATAGGAAAAGGACCGCGGGAAGACCGGACAAACGCCGCGTCAAACCATCGCATGAAAAGGCCGGCCCGGCCTCTCTGCAATGGCCAACGTGCCACAGAGGGCTCACCTCCGTGATGGCCAATGTGCCACGGAGGTGAGATGCAGTCCCAAGTATATAAAGACCCCACTTAGGTTTTTAATGATAATTTTCAAATATTTCCAGTGAATAAATCAGAGAGTAACCAGAAAACAGAGGGCCCGAGGGTTCCAATTAAATTTCCTTCCGTTTACGCTATTAAACGCGGTCCAAACTCGAATTAATCTTGGGTAGTGAAGTATTAAGTTAAAGGGAGTATTCCTACGGAGTTAGTTTCGTGAAATTCAGCCGGCGAACCGCCGTCCTACCGAGCAAAGCTAAGGGGAATTGCTCCAAATTAGTGTCAATATACTCCTATCCCTAAAGTGAGTATTTCTCCCTTCTGGGCTTCCGCGAAATAGCGAGTTTTCGGCCGTTCTTTTATAAGTCGAAGAATAGGCTGTGAGTGTATATTGTAAATATTGTTTCTTTTTAATAATAATAGAATTGATTCTTTCCCTTCGTGGATATGATTACAGTTGGGAGAAATAGCTGAAAATTTCTTTCAGAAAGTTAGTAATTCTAGTAGAGCAAGCTAGTATAACTTCTAATAGAAAGTTTCAGAAACATACAGCATGCCCAGTATGTAATTTAGTAAAGTACATCAGGATATTATCGTGTTTAGCCGAAACTTAGTAAAGCAATGTAAGTTCCCGTAAAGTATTTCAGAAATAGAATAGTAGCTTAATATGAATTTTAGTAAGCATGTTAGAAATAGTAAATCAGGTTTACCATGAAACTTAGTTATACAAGATGATTCTCAACAGAAATATTATATCTTGTTTCAGTATCAGATTCAGCACAGTATGACAAAAATTATATATATACCATTATCAGTTTCAGCATGTATTATATATATACACA
>JACEIK010003827.1:42423-55298 GCA_018107945.1 Datura stramonium | reverse complement strand
CTTAGCCTACTCGGTGCTAGACAGTACTCCCAAAAATATGATTATGCTCTACATCATTATTCAATGAAGCTCAACATTTTCTATTGACAAAGCTCAATAATCAAATACGTCTCAAATATGAAATCATTCATATCATAAGTTTTAACTCATACCATACCACAAGCTGAAGGATAATTGGGAGTCTTCACTCCAAAACCATGTGGTAAGCTTAATTCAGAAAATCATAAATCATAGTTTGAACATGTGGGCATTTCCCAAAGCTTTATCATGCTAGAAAATACTCAATTCACATTGAAAACATGATTATAAACATGGGTAGCTTGAAAATATGCTTTTCATCATAATATCTCAGCATAATCATACATTCATCTCAAATCTCATCTTTCATGAACTTCTCATCAATGGGCTTTTTAATTCATAAAACTAGAAACATGCTTTTCAATTGAAAACAATATAAAACCTGTCCATGATTCATCATTTAATAGTAGAAACATATTTAAATCATACCCATGTAGAGAAATTAGAAATATCATGCATTGGGTTAAAACCCCATCGATTAGACATAGAACTTCATGGATTAGTGAGCGATTGGGAAAATTGTGTGAAAGAATTCACTTATTCGTAACCCTACATACCAGTTGGTAGCTGATTCCTACACTTTTTTGATAGACCAAGAAGAAATTGAAGAACACTAAGCTTGATCACCCTCTCTCACCTTCTACTTTGCATGCATGAATGAATATGGTCTAAAATGAACTTAAACCCTTTAAAAGACATCATTCATAACTTAAAACGACGTAGTTTAGGCCTTAGAATCTTAGGAATTACAAAAAAACACTTACTAAATTTGCAGAAAATAACTGCCAGCTGGTCCCAATGAGGAAGCTAACAACTCATCGTCAAGGGCCATGACTCATAGAGTTGTCTTTCAGGTTCACTTCTTCTTAAGTCTTCTGTGCTCGTAATGGAAGACATAACGACTCATTACCTGGTGACCACATCTGTGATGTCCACTGACTCTTTTCTCGTCTTTACTCACGCATCACTCCCCACGACTGACCTAACGAGTCGTGGGGCCTGACCATGACTCATGTCATGTCCATAGGGAGGCACTTCCCAAATTCCCAACTCTTCACCTGGACCTCACCACGATTCATATCACGACTCATGGGCTGCACCAATGGGTCACTTCACGACCCGTTCTGTGACCTATTGCCAAATTTTAACTTTTCTCTGTTTCAACTCCTAGGTCTGATCTTTTGTCTTCCGGGGTATAACAAGAGCTCTCAACTTGAGGTACTCCATTCATTCTTGAGCTACCAAAATGTACCATCACTTGAAGCGACACTATTGGTAGGGTTTAATGAAGAGGGACATTATTGACTATGTCGACTAGTGTTTGAACTATCAGCAGGTCAAGTACGACCACCAAAATTCTGGGGAAGTACTTCAAAGGATGCCTATAACTGAGTGGAAATGGGATAGAGTAGGGATGGACTTCATAGGTTGTTTTACAAATACATTGGGTAAGTTTGACTCCATTTGGGTCATTGTGGACAGATTGACCAAGTCTACTCACTTCTTGCCTGTCCAAATGACTTACAATGCTGAGAGGTTGGCCGAGTTATATGTGAAGGAAGTGATTCGGTTTCTTGGGGTGCCAGTGTAAATTGAGTCTGACAGGGGTACTTAATTCACCTCTCAATTTTAGAGAACCTTGCAAGTAGAGTTAGGCACCAGGTTGGATTTGAGCACAATCTTGCATCCTCAGACAGACAGACAGTCAGAAAGGACCATCTAGGTCTTAGAGGATATGCTCCGCCCTATGTTATAGATTTTGGGGGCCATTGGGATAACAATAGCTATCACTCGAGCATTGGCATGGTGCCATTTGAAGCTCTATATGGGAGGAAATACAAGTCTCCTATTGGGTGGTTTGATGTATTTGAGGTGAGACCCTAGGGAACCAATTTGCTGAAGGAATTCTTGGAAAAAGTTCAAGTAATCGAAGAATGTCTGGTGGCTGCGCAAAGTATCTTGACCTCCTAAGAATTGCTTAAGATTTTTTGTAGACACGTCGCAAGTTCTTTGAAAATTGTAGATGTGTAAGGAAATTAACCATAGTGTAAAAGTTGAAGCTCTAGTATCAATGGAGAGATAAGAGTAAATGTTAGACCTTTTGAGGTAATATGTGAGTTATATTCCCTCTATCCATAGTTGATTTCAAGAACCTTTGAGAGATACTAAAATATGAACAAGACGATGTTTAAGAGATAAGGTTGGCAATTAGGCAAAAAGGTAAGTGCGTATAAGTATTGTTGGAATAATGAACACGAGAGTAAATAATGAAGTAGGGAATCATGAATCCTGATTGGAAAATAATTTATGATGAATACAAAAAGTAAAGCTAAAGGTTGTTTTTAGATTATAAGTGTTATGATTTTTAATGAGATAGCAAAATAGCCAGCAAGATTTACCCTGTTCTAATGACATTTAGCAAAAAAAGTTATAAATAAAGTTTGTTATGTTTAGTTGTGTTAAGCTAATGGAAGGCCAGTAAAGTGTTAACTTCTTAAGAAATGATTAGAATCGATGATTTTGAGATAGTGACTCCAGTTATGGAGAAGTTCTTCGAAGTCCTTTTTAAACAATTATCTTTGATTATTTGTTCTAAGAGTTGGATTAACTTTTTCAAGTTTTAAAGGCTTTTTTTCTTAGAAGTTTTTAAACTGTTTATAATACTGCTAAGCTTTTCTAAGCTCCTCATATATTGCAAAATTTCACATGATCTTTTCCTACGTTGTCTGAAGCACGACTATAAGTCTTTACTTATTTAAGGCAGCCCCTAGACAGTTTCCTAGCATTTTTATGTTAAAGAGCTCCAGCTTTGAGATACATAAGTTATGTCTTCCTGTTCATCAATTACCTTGAGATGTGATATGACGTGTGACGAATGAGGTATGCTCACAATTCATGATATGAAAGTATGAAGTCAAACGAGTATACGCACGAAATGAATGCTAAGATTGTTAATAGAAAATGTTAGGTTAAGTTATTCCTCTCTACTCCTCATGTTAGAATTTCTAGGAGATGTTTAAAATCTTGAACGTGTGTCTCGATAATCTTTATGAATTCCAGTTTTAGGATCTTCCCTACATTTCATTCAAAGCATATGTATGTATTTAAATGCTAAATGAAAGACCTATATGTGTATGGCATAATTGTAGTATTAGGGGTCGTGGTAAGATCCTACACATGTTATAGTTATTAATCAACATATTTCATGGTTTCCAGTATTCAGATAGTCTGTATGAGCCCTATCAGCTCCATTTATGATTGCGATTAAGATTTGTTTTTATTTTACCCCGGTATGGTACACTGGCTAGAGATATTTTTATTTTACCCCGGTGTGGTACACCAACTAAAGGTATTTTTATTTTACCCCGGTATAATACACCGTCTAGAGAAATTTTTATTTTACCCCGGTGTGGTACACCGGCTGGAGATATTTTTATATTATCCCGGTGGGGTATACGGGCTGGAGATATTTTTATTTTACCACAGTGTGGTACATTGGCTGGAGATATTTTTATTTTACCCCAATGTGGTACACCGACTGGAGAAATTTATATATGAATTTACAGATGGCCGGTCGTTGGCATTAAAGTTATAGTTTCTTTCTTGTGCATTATTTAATTGCATTTTCATCTGATTATAGAGTTATTATCAGGTTTCAGTTTCCATGATTCCAGGTTGTTACTATTCCTTATTCCTTGTTTAGTTATCTTAAGTTCACTTATGTTGTACTAAGTTTTTATCAATTACAGGTTGCAATTCCAGGTTATATCTATCCTTTATATGTTTATGTGCTGAGTCAGTTATTAGAGGATTGTTATCTCCTGTTTACAGTTTCAGCCTTACATACCAGTACATTTCATTTGTACTGACGTCCCTTCACTTGTGGGCCTGCGTTCGTGCCGTAGGTGAAGGTAGAGGTCAGGATTTCCAGTTGAGTAGCAGTTCGTGAGATCAACGGATGGTTTGTATGCTTCTTTCTTCCTGGAGCTAAGGCTTAGTTATTTATACTTGAGTTTTGAGATGCAGTTATGGGTAGGTCGGATCCCTGTTCCGACCGTCTGTCACTTTGCTCTTTAGATGGTTTGTGGACTTAGTGTGTACAATGTTATTCAATTTGTGGCTTCGTCGGCTTATTATTTCCTGATTTAGCACGCTATGTTCCTTGGTTGCATTTTGGTTGTTTACCTTGTATTGTTGAGACCTTATGGGTCCAGTTTATACTCTAGTTGATTGTTACAGGTGGCTTGGATGGCCTAAGTGTTACAGTTACAGATGTCATATAGCTAGCTTCTCGATCAATCATGAATCGAGTGCCAGTTGCGCCCTACCCTAGTTTTAGGGCGTGACAAACTTTGTATCAGAGAGAAGTTGTATCCTAAGGAGTCCACAAGACGTGTCTAGTGGAGTCTTTCTTATGGGTATGTTGTGCACCATACTTATAATTAGGAGGCTATAATACATTTTAGGAGTTGTTTCACTTTGTTCATTAATAGATTGTGCTATAGAGCAAAGATGTAAGGGTTGTTTGAAGTCTAAATCGTGCTTATGTTTTAGAACTCACCTAGAGTAAGGCAGATTGCTATGAGATTTATCGACACTAATTCTTGAAAGGGTCCCAATCGCCCCTCCTGTCGATCTGAGAAATAGATTATATGCTCAAAGTGAGTTTTGTTTTACTCCCCGTGTTATAGTTTCTTTGGTTCCAGTCAGAGCTACCATGGGAAGGGATTCAGCCCCTCATGTTGTCCCAGTTTTAGTAGAACCAGGAGGGGGTAGAGTTGTTTATCCTCCAACACCTTCAGCTATATCAAAGAGATAAGATTTAAGAAAGCATTTCAGATGTTAACCCGAATAGTGACGTTTCAAAAATTAGCTATTGAAATTAATGGTAGGGTCTAGTGGAATACTTTTGAGAGATTTAGTGCTCATGGGTTTTGAGTCTAAAACCCCTAGACTTTACGGATCATTACTTACCACGGGAACTCCAACGAGTTCGAGTTAGAATGTTTTTGTACCTAAAGCAGGGAAGTATGATAATTCGCGAATATAACTCAGGTTTAGTTCTTTGGTCCGATATGCTTCAGATAGGGTGCGGAATATGAGAGATAGAGTATCAATTATATTAGGTTTGGGACCCTATCTGATTTGAGAGTGTTTGGGAATGTCTACCCAAATAAGAATGACTATTGCTTGGATACAAGCATTTTCTCAGAACATAGAGGAATCTCATTCACCGTTTCCAAGTACCAACAAAGAAATAGAATAAAGTGGGGATACTAGGTCAACAAGATTATTTAAGGCCCCATGTGCCGTTTCAAGGCCCTGGGTGTCCAGACATTCAATTTCTCCAGGAGATTTTGTTCCTTTTGTCCCTAGATTAGGCTTTAGTTTCTGTTATCAGGACCATCAATAAATTGCCATGGTAAAAGCACAGCTTCAGATTTAACATTGATCTTGTATCTTAAGTAGTGAATGGAAAGTGGTATTGGAGTTAATTATCTATCGTGGTAGTGTATAAATTTACTTAGGGTTAAAAAAGTTCATCAATTATGTGGTTTTAGGGCACATCCGCCTTATGTTAGGTAAATGGATTGAGTTAAATAAGTATAGTTTGATATGAAGCAACGACTGGAAAGGATATATTTATGAATATATGGAATGTATGTTTATGACGGAAGACAAGGATGAGTTAAAGGTGTTATGACATTTGAGGAAGAATGTTTCTAAGGGGGAGGATGTTACACCCCGAAATATTTTTGGTGATTATTTGATGTACGGGTTTTATATTGGCCATAGATGACAAGGAAAATGTGTACGAACAGAAAACCGAAGAGTATGTAAAGTTCATAAGTAAGGGTAAAATTTAAATAACCATCTCCCCTAATATATAATTAATTAGAAGCCCACGACCTATCAAATTAAAGTTCCTTGAGTCTAGTTTTCAGAATATCAAACCTCTTGTCAATCGGAATTTGGAGTAAAAAGTTAATAGACATTTTACCGTGACACTATCGGGCAGTTAGGTGGCCAGCGCCCTAAAAACGGCCACCGCCCAACAACCTTTACATTTTAAGTTGTGTATTGTGAAATCATTTTCAACGTTTCCACAATTGAGGTGCTTTCTTATCCTATGAAATTCTCTCAAATTTCCAGCAAACAACTAAGGAGAACACCAAGCTAAACTCCATTAAAAGTAAAGCTATGTGCAGGGGAGCTATAATAAGGCGAAGGTGGTGTGCTGGTGGCTGTTTTGGCTGCACTTGGGCTGTGTTGCTGTGGTGAATTTTCTGCATTTTTGAAGCTGTTCTAAGCTACATATATGTTCCCTCTTGGTAGGGATTAAAAACTAGTATAAAAGGTAAGAATTCTACTACTAACCTTGCTTGAATTCTTGATTAAAAGACTAGAAGTTGGAGGTGTGTTTGGTGTGTTGGTGAACTGTTTTTGCTGCGTGTTGGACAGCGAGGTTGCTGCACTTTTTATCAAGAATTTGAGGATAATTACTCCTATTTTTAACAAAGAACAAATCCCCAGAAAAAGGTAAGGATTTCACCCCCTTTTAAACCTCTCAAATTGTAAAGCGAAAATCTGGAAATTGCCAGCTAAGTGAGTTGTCGATGGACTGTTTTTGAGCTGAGTGTTGGTCATTTTCCTTAGGCTTTTTAGCTGTTTCTTTTGCTGGAATTATATTTCATATTGAGGGGAAGAATTACAGCAAAACTAACGTAAAATTTCCTCTTATTTATCCTTCAAAATTTAGTGAAAACTAGTTGAGAAAATGGATGAATGTTGTTGATGTTGCCATGTGTTGTTGTTGCTATTGTGACTGCCTTTGGTTAGTTATTTTGGCTGCATTTTGTGCTATAGGTTAAGCTTTTCTTTGGACTATAAAACCATTGGATTAAGAATGTTGAAGGTGATGTGTTGTGGGTTTACAACACATTCGACGCTCAAAACTAAGAAAATAGCATGAATTTAGGTGTATTTATGTGGATATGAGGTACTTTTCCTTTTGTTACAGGATAAAAAGCAGTTGGAACTGAAGATTGCAAAATATAGCTTAAAAAATTCAAAATGGGCCAATAGTGCAGACCACAGTACGGATCGTAGGAAGGACTTACGAGTCGTATTGATGGCCGTGAGAAGTTGCTTAAAGTTAAGGTTGAGCAGATGTGACCCAGAGTCCCAGTACGATCAGTGGAATGTTTGTACGAGTCATGTTGTGATGAAATCCAGAAGAATTGCATCTGAATCTTACTCCTGCTACGAGAAGCAAGTACGATGTAATACCCCGAGAAGGCCTAAGAATAGACCCGGGAGTTAAAAATTAAAATGTGCAGAAAAACTGGCAAAACATCACAGAACGGATCATAGAATTACTTGTGGTATCAAACCACGAGTCGTTGTATGGTATAGTTGGTTGGGCAAAGNTAGTTGGTTGGGCAAAGGATGGTGGAAGTGGAGACCACGGGAGATGTGATGACTCGTTGTGGGAAACAATGAGTCATCATTAGCAGTCGTAGCAAGGGGATAGGCTGTTCAAGTGGCTTTCAATGGGCGTCCCAATGACTCTTTATAATAGACCACGAGTTTTTAGTTATGGTCGTGGTTTGGGTTTTAGTTGTTCCAGTGGACGCTACGGGGGATAACAATGGTCTGTTGTTTTTTGTGATGGGTCGTGGTGTGACCCGTTCAGAGATAAGATGCCAAGGTTCAGGGGGTTAACCACTGGCGATGTGACCAGTTGTTGGTTGAAGGTATGTGGCATCCTGACTCTCCGTTGTTTGGGTTGTGAGAATGGGCTACCAGCAGTGGTTTCAACGAGGGACATGATGGGTCGTCGTTGGTTCCAGAAACCCATTAGTCCCATCTGTGGGATCGATTTGGAAAGTTTTTAGGGTAGGTTCATTAAGGATATTTTTGAATTTTTCACGATATAAGGCCATAAACTACGTCGTTTTAGCTTAGGAAAAGTTGGGTTTAAAGAGGATGACCTATTCTAAACTCTCATTCATGCATGCAAGACTTTGATAAGGGATTCAAGGGGAGATTTCAAGCCTTTCACATCAATTTCTTCAATTTCATTCTTGGGATTTTAAGGACGGTACAGAGTTAATAATTCCAGGTATGTAAGGTCTTCAATGGGTGGATTCTTCCACACCCATGCTCCTTCTATATTAATTATGCAAAATTTATTTGAAAACTCATGGTGTTTTGTACTTCATTTGTATAAATTTAAATGATTTAATTATGGGTCTTGTGATTTTAAAATCTTTTCATAATCTACTGATTTTGATCATCGTTTGAGATTTAAATTGATTATAATATTGTTTATTTTAAATTTCTAAACAATTAAGCTTGATTATGCATGCCCCATGATGAATCGATTTATGATCCATTGATCCATTGGTGCTTTTGATAAGCCCAACATGAATTATGAATTTACTTATGAATTCATTATGTTATATGTTATGAACTTATGAATTTCAAGCTATATGCATGATCTACAAGTAAGTATGAATTCTATCAATCATGAATTATGTGTTTGGCCGAACCACGGGCCTCAATTCATGGCTAGCTCTTATATGTTCAAGCATGCTTATGATTATCATGATTTAACTAGCCCATGAACTCATGTATGTATTATTATGAGAACTATATACATTTTTTGAGTAGTATCGAACACCGAGTAGGTTCGGGGCCCATGTTAAGCTTCGGATCTCATGAACTACGTGTCACCGTAGGTATGTTGGGACCTTTTCATGTTTGTCCCTGGCCCAAGTGGCCCTTTTCATGTGTGATCACGCCCTTAATGGTTCCTACCCTTGGCAAGGTACGAACTCCCTTCCCACTAGGGTAATAAGTCGAGTTTCATGTGTGCTCATATGGGGTATGTCGGTTAAGAGATTCTTCCACTATTCTTCATGATTTATGCATTTTTATGATTATGAATGTTGGTTAAAGTTATGATTAAGTAAGGATTTTTATTTATGATTATGATTATGTTTATGTTATGAATGTTTCGAAAACCTTGATCCCTATGTCATATTACAATAATTATGTTACGAGCATGTTGTCCTATTGCTATGCTTACTTATAAATTTTATACATTTCTTAAATGTCAATCTTACTTACCTTGCATACTCAGTACATTCCATTTGCTGACCACCTACTTTCTATGCTATATTGTTTCATGATACAAGACCCGACTCTTAGGCTCACCCTCCTTAATAGTTTCTCAGACTTTTCTATCAGCTTATTTGGTGAGTCCTCATGTTCCGAGGGCCATGTGTTCAGACTCTATTGTTTCTCATTCAGTTTTACAATCATAGGGTTAGTTGGGGTGTTGTCCCATCAACCCATCTTGAATGATTAGAGGCTCTTCAGAATATAAGTTGTATTCAGCCATCATGTATTGATCATGTATTTTATTTTCTCCGTTATTATGACATGATTACATTTTCTTATGTTAAGTCTTCCGCTTATGTGAATGAAATAGATGTATGCTCATGCCATGGGTCGACTTGGGGGTCTTTCGGGGCTCCGTGTCCCGTGTCTATGACTCGGGTGTACGTGCGGGTCGTGACATACGACCCTTGAGACGAAGGTATGAGTCGTACCATTCTGTCATGATGAACTTCAGAAAAACTTCAAAATCTCTGATTCAAAGTACGGGAGCTTAGTACGATTCATGAGTTGATGGTACGAGTCGTACCCAGATCCAACACTTAGCAAGAATTTAGCCAGCTGAGATTGCACGAGAAGAAGCTACCGATCGTAGGAGTATGCTATGGATCATAGGTCGAGTTGTGGAAGTGACGGTGACAGATATGGAAGTTCACCTTGTTGGTTTAGGAAAAGGATTTTGTGTATGTATAAATATGCTTTAGGTTTTATTTTTATAGAGACGTCAGTTTTGATAGTTTTAGAGAGCAGAAACCTTAAGAAAGAGAGGATTGAGTTGGTCTTAACTTGTGATCAACCTGTTCTTGAATTCTTCTTGTGCTTACTACTTGTTTTTAAAGATTTTATGGAGTAATCAAAGGAGGTGTTTTTCTCATCCATACTTGTAAGTATTGTTTTATTTCCTTAATCATGAATGCAATTCAAAACCTTACAACTATGAGAGGCTAAAACCTCCATAGCTAGGGTTGTGGGAAGTATGGTGGATTAACAAGCTAGGGTTACAGAAAGTGATCTTAAAACCAATACAAATACTTATATTGTGTTCTCTTCATTCTTAAACATTAGAAGTTGCCCGAATTCTTTATTGCTTTGATCGAAGAGGTAGAGATTAGGAAAAGAGAATTACAACGGAAACTTGATCTTGATGATCATTGTATTAACTTGAGTTGTGGTCGCAGGATAGTTAAATCTGGAATGTAGTTATAATGGATAGTTTTGAAACCGCTCATGAGACTGGGTCGAGTGATTGAGTATAGTCATTCAATAGGGACTGATCGGACGTTTGAATGAACCTAAGTTATAAGTTCTATAAGTAAGTATTGGTGATAATCACGAGTGTATACCCGAAGTAGTTATGAATCCATGGGGAACAAAAACCCTAGTTATCTTTTTATATTGACTTAACATCAAGAATTTTGATATTTGCATTTATTATTAATTTTCTTTAGAATCCCCCTATTTTGAAGTAACTACCTCATAAGTTAAATTACCGGCTATAATCCAGTCTCCCTATTCCCTATGGGATCGACCCCAACCTCTAGTTGGTTTCTTTATTGACAATATCCACTTATCACTTCAGTAAGAGGTGTGGTTTGAGCATTATCATAAGGCTGATCATTGAGATAGGAAATCGGCTAGAGAAAAGTTCATCGGAGAAAGGTATGTAAGGCGTTCTTTGTCTCTTGATTTTCAAGCACGAATTCATGTCGAGGATTAATCCGACATTTCCCTGTACCTGAGCTTCTGTAGTAGCATATTATGGTTCTTACCATTTCTTAGAATTACTTGGTATTTAAGTTATGTATTTGCTAAAGAGTTGAAACGCATGAATTGGAAGTGGAGAGGGCAATTGCCTTCTATTATGGTCATAGTTGTAAATTGCGTCTGAAGTCCCCTCAGCGTGGGCACTGTGAGCTGGTCCTTTACACTATGTTATGTATTTGTGGTGTCAAAGTTGTTTCACGTTATGGTTGCTAATAAAATTGCTAAACATGGAAAGATAACGACACGCAAATAAACCTAATAATTGAAATCGATTTTAACTCAATAATGGATAATGAGGGTAACGAAATGAAATTTCCTTATGACAGTTACCTACCCTCTTATATTCATGTTTTAGGGAACCTAGGGCCATGTGATGGTTCCCCAATCCCTCTCCCTTAAGTTAAGAGACTAATTAATGTATTTCTTAATTAATCGATAGGTAAAACTTGGAAAATAGGACCTGAATGGGTAAACTATTGATATTTCTATGGAACCATCTTTATTGGAAGGTTATGCGCAATATCTTGATATTAACGGGTTATACGAAAATCATAATATATATATATATATATGTTTATTCTTACGTTCAAATTATGCACTAAAGCAACAAGTATTGCCTTTAGAAATGTCGCCATATGTTTATTAGAGGTCTTGAGTTATCTTGACCTCCTGAGAGTTGCTTAAGGCTTTAAGTATAAATGTCGCATGTTCTTTGAAAATTGTAGATCTGTAAGGAAATTAAACTAAGAGTAAAAGTTGAGCCTCTAGTAGCAATGGAGAGATAAGAGTAAATGTTAGACCTTTTAAGGTAATATGTGAGTTATATGCCCTCTGTCCATAGTTGATTTCAAGAACCGTTGAGAGACGTTAAAATATGAACAAGACGATGTTTAAGAGATAAGGTTGGAAATAAGGTAAAAAGGTAAGTGCGTATAAGAATTGCTGGAATAATGAACATGAGAGTAAATAATTAAGTAGGGATTACGAATCCTGGTTGGAAAAGAATTTATGATGAATATGAAAAGTAAAGCTAAAAGTTGTTTTTAGATTATAAGTGTTACGATTTTTAATGAGTTAGGCAAAGAGATAGCAATATTTACCCTGTTCTACTGACATTTAGCAAAAAGAGTTATAAATAAAGTTGGTTATGTTTAGTTGTGTTAAGCTAATGGAAGACCAGTAAAGTGTTAACTTCTTAAGAAATTATTAGAATCATAGATTTTTAGATAGTGACTCAAGTTACGGAGAAGTTCTTCGTCGTCCTTTTTAAACAATTATCTTTGATTATTTGTTCTAAGAGTTGGATTAACTTTTTCAAATTTTGAAGGATTTTTTTTCTTGGAAGTTTCTAAACTTTTTATACTTTTGCTAAGATTTTCTAAGCTCCTCATATATTGCAAAGTTTCACACGAGCTTTTCCTACGTTGTCTGAAGCACGACTATAAGTCTTTTTTTATTTTAAGGCAGCCCCTAGACAATTGCTTAGCATTTTTATGTTAAAAAGCTCCAGGTTTAAGATACGCAAGTTATGTCTTCCTGTTCATAAGTTACGAGATGTGATATGATGTGCGACGAATGAGGTTTGCTCACAAATATTGATATGAAAGTATGAAAGTCAAACAAGTATAAGCACAAATGAATGCTAAGATTGTTAATAGAAAATGTTGGGTTAAGTTATTCCTCTCTTCTCCTCGTGTTAGAATTTCTAGGAGATGGTTAAAATTATGAACGTGTGTCTATAGAGTATTAATGATATTCCAGTTCTAGGAACGTTCCTAGAATTCATTCACAGCATATGTATGTATTTAAATACTAAATGAAAGACCTATATGTGTATGGCATAATTG